>JAMKCH010035717.1:0-14749 GCA_023653785.1 Ophioderma brevispina
CCTTGAAATAACCTAAAGGACTTGCTTAAAATGCCTCTAGCAACTTTAATGGAGCACAAATATTCATGCCCATCTTTAAATTATTTCCAGTTTTTGATTCACCTTCCCGATAACTGGCAAAAATGAAGCACTTAAGATACCGTTTTAAAACGCAATCAGCAGGTTATTTCTTAACTTACATTTTGCTATAATAGTTGCATGAATTTTTCTGTCAAAATATCAATTAAACATAGATCGTGTATTTTATCTTTGTTTATAGACCCTGAATGCTTTGACCCTATGACCTTTGAAACTACTGACTGCACTAAACCTACTCCTTCCTGCCAAGAATGCTGTAACACCGATACCTGTCAGCTACCCGACTGCCATCCCAAAGACTGTCAGCCTGAATACGTGCGTGTAACTGCAGCTGATGCTGATACCGGGTCCACAGTGCAAATAAATACGTGGGTTCGGGCGGAGGAGAATTCTGTGTGGGGCGTGACAAACTTTTATTGTTCTTGCGGGTGCCCGCCGAATAAGGTACATGAGACAATTGGATTAAGGAATGATTCCATGGAATATCTGCTGGGAGTTTACTTTTTCGATATGAGTTCTTGCACTACTAATGCCGATATTACATTTACATTTGAAGCCAATGGCAACCAGTTAGAAAGGTCATATCCGTAGAAGTTGATACAGAACGTAAGTAGTATAATTATTTTATAGTAAAATTTAGAAAAAAACAGTGAAAAAGTAAAGGACATTTCTTTAAAATCTAGGGTCAATCAATCAATCAATCAGGTTAATTCATCTCAACATAAGAATATACATCAAAATTCAATAAAATTTAAATTGGAAATACAATATAAATATATAATTATATAATAGAAACGACATTAATAGTGAATGAGATGGGGACACTACTAAACGCATAGCGTGATGTTGTAGTGCCCGGTAAAAAAAAAGGTATAAAAATAAGATAAGCAAAATTTGACAAATTGTACAATTTGAAAGCCAAGGGCAATTTGAATAGGGTGATTTGAATAGTCTGAGGAGATGTCTATATCCCTGACATTCCTAGAGGAGAATCTGACAATCACCGCAAAAAAGAGAGGTAACGTTATTTTCCTTGTTAGACCTAGGGGCAATTTCCCCCTAAAACAAGGCAGGGGGTACGTACCGTGATTTTTTAAAAGTGCATTTAATGGAGTTAAGGGAGGTTAGGGATATACGGCAATTCTGTTGCGTTTGACTCTTGATGTGACCTTAATTGTGACATTTGTTTTGTGTATGCTTTCAAATGTTTGGTGTCCTTCCATTGTACTTTGTTTTCGACCGGATACCTCAATTTCCCCCTGAAAATTAACATCAATATTACATACAACCTATTTCGAAATGTTTTCATCGACGAGGTCACGTGGGCGAGGGCATGATCCTCGTGATGTGGCTCATCTTGTATAGATCGTGCGTGGGTAAAGCGCAAAAAATGAGGTGTCGTCAACCAGCTATGCTCCTGGTTGCACAAAATAATTAGTCATTTTCCCATGAACCTAACCCTAAATTTAACCCTTTGTGCTTGTAGGAGCATATAATCTAACCTCAAAACATAACGGTAATATAGTGCTCAACATATGGTTCGTATGAATTCCCTTTATTAGAGTCTGCATTGCTTTATACCTTCCAGCCCGCATAACAGACGAAAGTATTCTGAAAACGGTGTACGATAAGGATGAAAAAATTAGTGCATATTACTACCAAGTTCGTTGGTGGAAGAAAAATAGGGTAAGTTGACAGGCCTACATACGTTATGTGGATATTTTCTGCGTTATAGATCGAGAACATTTAAAGGTGCAACGAGAGATTTCAAATAACAGGTGTCCCTACAAAATGTGAAAATTATCCAGAATATCACCATCTGAAACGATTAAGCTGAGAACTGTTTTTGGATACAAAAAGTGTCTAATCTATATGGAATCACCACATATCACAAATGTGTATGACTTGAAATCTCTTTAACGTCTTTCTTTGACAACTGGCACCTCAACAGTCTTCGCGAGGATGTCATCACGTTCACTCGTGAAGAGAGACCAACGGACAAATCGCACTCCTCAATGAAACCTGACCTTACTCTTGACACGACTGTCTATCGCAAGAAGACCCACACCGACCAATACTTTTGACTCTCATCATCCAGTGTCAGCCAAACGCTCCGTGGCTCGATCAATGTTTCAAAGGGGTTGTGACAATTAACAACCCTGGGTCACTAGTGACCCCTGTGAATTCTTCAGACTTGTACGGAATAAACTTCATAATTCTGGCATTTATTCCGTACAAGTCTGATTAATCATCAGGGTCACTGGTGATTCAGGGTCGCTATTTGTCAAACCCGTTTCAAATAGCTGACATGGTTCGTCCGCACACTATGGAAAAGGAATGTGAAAACGCTCACATCCAACAAGCTTTGAAGCTGAACAATTACCCTTCAGAGTTTGTCCATGACTTCACCTTGAGACGCTACGGTTATTATGCCTTACTATCGGGTAACGTCTGAGGCTAGTTTCGCAAATTTCTACAGAAGAAGCCTGTATGGTGTTTTTTCAAGACTAACTAACACAACTAGTATACACCCTCACACCCTAAAAATCCCGCTCCCAAGGAACCTCCAACCTGGAGTCATCTACTCTAATTCTTGTGGATCATGTGACAAGTGTACATTGGTCACTGGCAGATCATTTAACACCAAAAGCGACTCAGACGAGCACCACACAAACATCGGCCATCGTCGAGACAACGTACATTTACTGTGACAAGACAAAAAATCTGGACAGGAACACTAATTGGCTGAAATGAACTCATGGAAGCTTGTATATCAATGTTACCCCCAACAAATGGGGTGGACTACTCAAATGATTCCTCTCCGACGCATGAACCAAAACTTAATTACTTGGGTAATCCATTGAGCCTCTCTTATTGTTCGCCCCCTTTGTTTACTTGTTTATATAACCTACCACATCAATGACTTTTAGTTTGCTCTGATGAGGCATTCGCTAGAGTGTCCAAAGCTCAGCTTCCAATTTGGATGCCTCCATTTCTCTACCAACATAATAGTACTAAGCCTTTTTCAAATGATTGTAACAACACTTGGAAAGAGTTCCATAAATGGCACCCCCACAAAGTCTACAATGAAGCACAACAACCATATAACAACACCCTAGCCCTAAAAAAAACAAAAAAAAAATGTTACCCGTATATCTTCGAGTGTACATATGGACCTCTTGCCCGGCAATTCTTGAAATCAATATTTATTGCACGCATTGCTTATAGTGGAGGGGCCTAGTACAATTTGGTGAAGTTCAGTTAATTGTTGGCAACCACTTAACGTAGCCTACTGGGTCTGACTATCCTAGAAAGTCGATGTTGCCATTTTTTCTGTGGACCTTTAGTGACCTTGACATAAGGTCAAAGGTCAAAATGGTCATACCTCGTGCCCAAAGTATATCGAACCTTGGTAGCCAAAGTGGAGCTTGGCAAATTTCACAAGTAATAATGTATTTGATATTTATTTTGTTATTTGCGCTTTCGTTTTCTTGTCATATATCACATAACCTAATTAAGACCATAATAGCATACATTGCCTTTATGCAGCACCAGTCCTGTCCAAAGCAAGAGTTGGGGGGCCTCAAGTGCTCGCACAATGTAGTCCATCTGTAAACACTCTACTCTGCTAAATTGTAGAATGAACCCACACAATCCCCACTATTTCTTGCTATAGCCTAATCCCCATGGGTAAGTAACGTAAAGCAAGTTGTTTTGTAAAAATTGTGCAAGAGAAAATTGATCGATGTATAGTCTATACCAAATCTATGGAACGAATCGTCGTTATTACATACAATACAACTACATACATACATACAAAAGGTTCTTAGAACCCCTGTTCCATCTAGATCACAACGGGTGATAGTACAATGCAAAAACTGTACAATTTGAAAAACACACAAAATAATTATTGCAAGAATAGATATTTTTTAGTCCTTTCTTGACAATATGAACTTAAAGGTGATGTGCGAAGAGCTATAGGCAACGAATTCCACAACCTTTGTGGCAGCAAATGCAAACCATTTGTCAGCAGCAGAATGTAGTGAACGTGGGAGAACTTTATTGTTCAGTGAGTCTTGTTACTTTCAGATGCAGATCGTAACCCGGTGCGCCCAGGTGTGAAAATGAAAAGCAGTGGCAAGATTGATTGCCAGATTGTTTATGCACTTATAGACAATTACATGATTTTAAAAAGTATGCGGTTCTTGATGGTAAGCCAATGCAGATCTTGGATGTAAGGAGTGACGTGATCACGCTTAGGTGCAGCTGTAGATAAGCTTTGCTGCCCAGTTTTGAATTTTCTTTCCTGTAATCGTGATATGTCGGTTGTCTTCTTTGTGCCAAGGAGGAGTGCATTAGCATAGTCCAATCTGGAGAGTATCAATGAACGTATGACGACCTGGTGACACGACCTCCTCGTATCGAGGAATCTCTGATGCGACTTATGTTGCGCAGATGATAATTCAATTCTACCAGAGGCTGATAATATGTGGAGACATAGAAAGTTCACTGTCAACAAGACTCCTAAGTTGCGCACAGTTTCGGATGGTTTTACAACTGTAGAGCCAAACTGGAGGCATATGTCAGAATGGCAGCTTGGTCTTGTTGAAATGTGAAATGTGCTATGAAAAATTCCGTCTTCGCGTCAATGTAATTTGAGCATGTTTTTAGTCATCATAGTTTAATTGCATGAATACAGGCAGACAGATTTGATAGTGCCTTTAATAGAAGAAGTATCCGATGGATTGAATTCCGTAAACTACTGAAGGTCATCACATACATGTGATACCAATATGATGCCTTTCTGATAATACGTCCCATATGCATATATATAATCTTAAATGAACCTGGGCCGACAATGGATCCCTTGGTGAAGGTCCATAGTGCATGTATGGTAATCGTAGCAAGTTTCCTTGATGCAAACCTTAGTGGTCCTGGCAACTAAATATGCTTGTTATCCAGGTCCAAAGCTTTCCCCTAAGCCAATTTCATAGCCATCGCTAAACAGAAGGCTATGTTCAACCGTGTCGAACGCTGCCGACAAATCAAGTAGTACCACGAAGATCTCCATGTTTGTTGTGAGAATGGATTCATGATACTGTTTTTTACATACAGCAAAGCTGTTTCAGTACTATGGCTGGTACGATACACAGACTGGAGATCTGCCGAGATTGTTCTTCTCCATATGTATATTGATGCATTTGAAAACATGTTTCTCAAGCAATTTGGACATGAATGGGATGTTAGCAACTGACGATAATTCTTAGCGTGGGTTTATTACTGTGAATAACACATTCTCACTTCAGGATGCAAAAGAATGTATACTATTATCTTAGTCTCAGTCACATTTATGATTTTCATTATTCGATCCCATCCCGAGACCCTGGATAGTCTTCGTCTAAAGAAAGATCAAGTTAGTCACCCTATACCCGGGGGGGGGGGTCTCAGGTTGGTTTGGGTAGGGACGTGCCCCCGGAAGTAGTTACCCATAGCACACATTTTTTTTGCCAAAAAAGGGGACCCATAGCTTTACAGAGAAGGATGCAAATTTTGGGCCAAATTTAATGCAATTATTTGGCCTTTTTTTCCTTAAATGTGGAATGGTTTACTTATATGAGAAAATTTGGAATCTTATTTTCCAAACAATTTTAGAAAAATTGGGTTTCCGATTGAGCAAATATTTGAAAAACGACCCATTGCTCATATACCAAATTGGCAAGAAAAACTGGGGGTATCTATATACCAGAAGGCTAAAAATGAGACTGATTGTCTGTGGCAAGTCCCCCTATGGTCACTTGTGTTGAGAATCCCACTGCTATATTGCAAACCCAATGCATCACAGCTGCTATTAATGACCATTTGTTGGTAAACCAAATTATGTGACACAGTTTGTAAAAAAGTGCAAGACAAATTGTGATTATCTTCATTTGTATGATGCTGTATCCTTTTCAACCATAGACCCTGAATAGTCTATAGGCTAAAGCAAGATCAAGTTAGATAGAGTCATCCCCCCATTAATGCCCATGGTTAAGTAACTGAATTGTGTTACACAGTAAAAATGTTCCACAGCAAATTGCGATTTTTGCCATAAAAAATGTGCCAGAACATGGCAACATTGTTACTGCTGTCCCCGGGCTGCTGTCACTTAGTCCATAGATTGATAGATGTTATATTCTTGTTGAACAATACGTTCACAAATCTTTAAGTGTTCTAAACAACACTGTTATCTTAATTTAGCTTCTTTCTTTGATGAACCTGTTTTCATTGAACATTGATCATTATTTCCCTGGTCTTAGTGTATAGAGTGTGTGCAATTATACTCGATTCGCGCTGATATAGGGACAACCTGTACTTTGAGGCTGCCTGCGAGGGGTGCACATTAATTAAACTTTGCAGCACTCCTAATAGTCTGTGCGTTCTTAATACTGTGTGCTCTACGGTCAATTCGATGTGCAGTGGTTAAAGCATAGAGGGTCACTGGTAAAAGTAACGTACGTTAACATGTGAATTACTAACTGTATAAGGCAGGTGCGCTATTGAAGCGTGAATATGGTAACAATGATTTTTGCGCTGTTCACACGATGGGGCCTCATCATTACTTTCATACGTTACCTAAACTAATACGACTAATACAATAGTCAATACACACTCATAGATGGTCCCAAAGATCATGTGGTCAAATCAAAACAATTTCTAACCAAAACTATGTGTCTTTGTTTTACATTTCTGTAGGTTTTTCGCGCTCAGATGTCAAAAATCACAAAATACAGGGTTTTCATATTTTTACATTTTGATTTTTTCTGGCTTTTCTGGCAAACCCTACATCCTATTTTAATTTTTTCTGCAGAAAATGAAAGCAGATGGACTCTTACATATTTGTTTTTGTTGCGGGTATCATGGAAATATCCATAACTCAAAATATATGCATTTTTCCTAAAATGTGTTAAAATCACAGTTTTTGGAAAAAATCATATCTTGAGTTATAGTTATTTTCATGTTACCCGCAGCAAGAAAATTATGCAAGAGTAGGCTTACACCTGCTTTCATAATCTGCAGAAATAATGAAAATAGGATGTAGGGTTTGCCAGAAAAAATCAAAACGTAAAAATATGAAAAACCCTGTATTTTGTGATTTTTGAAATCTGAGCGCTAAAAACCTACAGAAATGTAAAATAAAGACACATACTTTTGGTTGAAATTGTTTTGATTTGACTACATATTGGGAAATATGATCTTTGGATAAGAAACTCGTGAGCTTCCCATGGGACCCACCTTAATAGTTGGAAGCACGTTGGGTAAAATATTTGGAAATGAACAAACCTACTGGCTTAAAGACACTATTGTGGACATAGAAATTGACCAGCTTTTAATCAAACTGGTCTAGGAGTCGGATAGTAGCAGCGAATCGCAATCGGAATCAGAGGATTGAATTAGGTAAATATTGGCGTTGCCATTGGTACCATTTTGTAAAATGTGTTTAGAAATCTATTTTTCCATGCATATTCTGTTTAATTCTAAATATCATTTTAATTCCTTAATTCTAATGCCATATTCTTAAACACTTGCAATCAAATTCTTAACATGTTTAAACACTTAAAAGATAGCGTTTTTGCAGTGACCACAGAAAATTGTTTAATTCCTAAACACCGTTTAACAGTTAAGTGATGTGAATGATTTATAAATCGATTATATTAAAACTGTAAAAAGTTTAAAGTAGAGTAAACAAAATTGGTGTATGAAAGGTATTTTTTCTTCCAACCCGCACTAGGCCAGCGTGGAAGGGTACGCCGAAATCCAGCATGGAAACATGTTGAGGCTTTCGTCCAACAGTGGACAGACAAAAAGGCTGATGATGATGAAACAAAGTTTAAAAAAAGTTTAAGTAGGGTAAACAAAATTAAGTTTTGTACTTGGCCCTTTTCCTTTCAAGGTCACTTCTATTGTTAGGAAGCGAAGCCAGTTCTATATAGATAAAACGTTTCTTACCTATTTCACCTAATGGATATGACCCAAAACTTTTTCCCCAGCTCCTATATCAGCGCGAATTCGAGTAAATCAGGGCCAATAGCCCCTAAGTAATGATCTAATTTTACAGAACCTAAGTCAAAATCATACCCTAAGCTAGAGTTGGTTCATGAACAGTATAATGGCAGTATGAGATGGGGAAATCCCGGGAGGATCAGCAGCAGGTCACGTCGCACCCCCCCCACCCCCACACACAGACAACACTAATCCCACAAAAGGGGCAAAAGGTTACTATTGTTGATTTGGTCTATAAAGAGAAGTTTGACAAGAAAGTCACCTTTTATTTAGTGATGAGGATGTTCAAAAAGGGCCATATGTGGGGGGGGGGGGAGTCTGCTTTACCAAAAAAGTCCACATTTTCAAAGTCCGCACCACCCCTAAACATTGAGTTAAAAAAGGTAGCGTAAACAAGTACAAGTAATTTGATTGGTTTTAAAAGCGCACTTACCAACAAGTATGGTAAGTGCAAATTAATAAATATTGGCCAATATTTGACCCTAATCAAGTAGGAATTTGTGTCTTTTAGGCTATACTTGAATAGCTCTTACACAAAATAGCCGAATACGATTACAAACTCGAAATTTCCAAAATCGGTACACTATGTAAGTTCCAAGTCCGGTTCAAATGTTGAAAAGTACACCATTTTTTCAATATTTCAGTGGTTTTGCTACCCTTTTTACGTATGTATTGTGCACAATCTTGAAAAACCCCTTTTTAGTGTTTCTTGGTCGCACCTGATATCCCCTTATCAATACAGGTGACACTGAGGACTGAACGAAAAAATGAACACTAACTTGTGTCTCTGTGCGACTCGTGGTTGATTTCCAGTTAAACACAACAATTCATTCCATGATTTGTTTTAACCATCGTCTTACAAAGGGGTAACCACCCCCAGTGAACCTTGCTCCGGTGCGCTAAAATGCCAAAAGCATTTTATGTAAAAAAATAGCCATTTGCCATATTAGAGCTGAAAACCGCATGAAAATCGATATTCCTACGATTTTTAGCGCCAAAAATTTGATTTTCGCTATGTTCTATGGAAAAAGGCAATTGTGGCGGAACAATGACTTTATGACGTCATTGTGAGCCCATACTAGGTATGTTGGGTACTTATTTGGTCTCAATGGAACGAGGAGGACGATAAATATCCCCTGGTATCAAAACTAAGCATCGGGTGCTTTATAACGAATTCTCGAACGGGGTGGAACCACCCCCTGGTAACCGTGTTACAAAAACGGCTTGGTAAGAGAGGGATATAGACTACATCAACCATTTTTCTTGTACATTTCATGAAACAAATTGGTTTCCTTAGCCAGGGGCATTAATAGCAAAGGATAATAGGGCATGTGTAGGGTTACAGCTATACAATGTGCAAAAACATGAGGCCTAAACTCTTGCTTTGGACAGGACGCACCCGACTGGGGTTGAATAAGGCAAATTTTCATGCATATTATGTCTCTAATTAGCTTATTGCATATAACAAGAAAACAAAAGCTCAAGTAAACAAAATAAATATCATAGCAATATTCCTTGTGACATTTGCACATTTTGATACCAAGGTCCGATATACTTTGGACGAGGTATGACCATTTTGCCCTTTTGACTCGGTTAGGGTTACTAAAGGTCAAGGGAAAAAATGCAACATCGTTTTTCTGAATAGTCAGACCCATGGTTAGAAAATGTTATAAGTTGAACAACAAATAACAGAACTTCATAAAATCAATCTCTGGAAGAAACATAGGCCCATCCACTATTATTGACGAGGACATGAAAATGAAATCTACTCAGTCCGATCCGTCATACTCGTGATTTTCATATAACACAAAATCTCTTTGATATAATGTCATACAAAAACAAGAAAAGAAAGAAACAATGTTATAACGAGGAATGCCAAACGATATTAATATTTTAAGATAAATACTTTAACTCTAGGTATACAAATACCTCTGTTATTGCAGAAAACCCCCAGGAAAGCAGAAATGGCTAATTGCTTACAATGTGAAGGAGCACCGTGATCAAAATACAAGTTTACACTGGTGAAGAGTTTTGGAAAAAAGTGTATTTTTCAACAAAGATCATTTTGCTTGCATGTAATGTCAGGTAAACCGCTACGTGGACTAAGTGTAAGAAATAAGAAAAAAATTGGAAAGGACGAGATCGGAATGAAGAAACGCTACGAAAATTATGCCGAAAAATTGCGTCTACAATTAGCCTTTTCGTTTGTGATCCACAATAATTTGAAATGGTTCATTTTGTTTTATAAAACTGTCTTTATGAAGACGATGTACTTCATCACTATAGAGGATTGTTTCAGGTAGGGAATAGTTATATTACCAATGTCGAAAATCAAATACTTTCCACCGCACGAGAATCAGGACATTTGTATAATATTAACGACGTGGTTGGGGGTATTCTAGTGGTAAATATATTGGGATATTGAAAAAATCGTTATAGCCACAAAACTGTCTGATCAAAAAGTAAAGCGAATGTATTGCATGTGCGAATTAGAATTATCAAGATTTCTCTGTAACTTATTCCTTATTATTGTATTTAAACCATTTTAACAAAATAACAAAAGAATATTAAAATTTGTTATGCCAAATATGTTTTTGTCAAAAGATCATCATTTCAGATCATCGCGTATAGTACGTCAGCCCCTTTGAAAAAGGGCTCTATTTTTCGAGTAGGGTAGGTGTCCGAGTTGGAAAACAAAATGCAAATGGTACAAGGTGTAGGAACATATGTGTGGATAATCACCTGGGTGGATGTAGAAATCAGAGTGTGCAATTATTTTTTATGGGCCAAAAAAAGGTCAAGTTTGACCCAAATTAGGAAAAAATCAAGAATGGTGCTTTATGTGTAGTTCCGACTTATATTGAAAATGAATACTAAATAAATTCCCCCCACTCTATAGCTGTGATTCAAGAAGAATTTGAATGGTGGAATTGGGGTTAATTTGACCCCAGAAAGGACCACCAAATGGGTCAAAATTGACCCAAAAGGTACATATCATAGAATGGTGATTCCAACTTCATTTAATGTAATAGTGTTTAATTTCCCACTCTATAGTGTAGAATTAAGAATAATTGAATGTTGGAATCTGGGGTTATTTTTGACCCAGGAACGGACCCAAAAGGAGTCACGTTGACCCGTTTATGGTAAAAATCATAGAGGGTGAGTTATTTATTCCATATTAATTTTGATTTATTCATATAATGTGAAATGTAACAGTTTATTTGCCCCCACTATATAGCTGTAGATAAAAGACTTTGAACGTTGGACTCTGGGGTTATTTTTAACCCCAGAAAGGGTCAAAAGGGGGTCAAAATTGACCAAATAGTACAAATCATAGAATTGTGATTTATTTATTTCGATTCGACTTCAATATTGAGTTAATACTATGTTAATTCCCCCACTATATCGCTGTAGATTCAAGAGTAATGTTGAATGTTGGAAATCTGGGTTATTTTTGACCCCCCAGAAAGGACCAAAGGAGTCAAAGTTGACCCAATTTATGTAAAATCATAGAGTGGTGATGTATTTATTTCATCTTATTTTGATTTATCCGATCTTCATTTTGAAATGTAACAGTTTATTTGCCCCACTATATAACTGTAGATTTAACGAATTTGAATTGTTGGAATCTGGGGTTATTTTTGACCCCAGAGGGTCAAAAGTGGGTCAAAATTGACCCAATTAGGTACAAATCATAGAATTGATGATTTATTTATTTCGACTTCATATTGAAATGTAATACTATTTAATTCCCCCACTATATAGCTGTAGATTCAAGAAGAATTTGAATGTTGGAATATGGGCCAAAAAGGGGTAAAAATTAACACAAATATGGTAAAAATCATAAAATGGTGATGTATTTATTCCATCTTAATTTTAAAGTGTAATAGTAGTTTATTTGCCTCACTAGATAGCTGTAGATTGAAGAATTTGAATGTAAACCCCATAAATGGCCAACAGGTTAAAAATGACTTAAAACGGGTAAAAACAAGGAAAATTGTATTTGGTATGCATATGTTTCAATAATAAGGCAGGAATTTCAATAATCAATTGCCAATTTAAAACCTTTATTCACTTTTATCAGTAGTGACATCCAAAATTGAAAACTTTGGATAATAATGGTCAATTTACACCCAATTTGGTCAAAATATATTAACCAATTAATGCATGGTTTACATATCTGCAGTCTTGCTCTGTTAAAATTGGTAATAATGCACAATATCAGTCTTGTAACCAGGGGAGGGGCGGTGGGGGCTGACGCTCCCATTCCTAAAAGGCCAAAAAAGATTTTGCGAGCGAAAATATGTAGGTAAAAAGTCCACTTTTGCCAGATTTGCCCCTTTGTAATTTTGGGGACAAAATTTGCCCCTTTGTAATTTTTGGGGAAGTCCCCTTTTGAAAAAAATGCCCCTCGTCCTCGCAGGTTTTCTCCGAGCACTTCGGTTTCCTCCTGCATCTAAAATAGGACTTCTTCCCATAAATCTTTCCCCGCTGTTCTGGAGGCGTCCCTTGAATTTAATGCATATAGCAATATTGGGTTCTGCCTGGCGAATGTCGAATGTTATAAATAAATAAATAAATAAATAAATAAATAAATAAATAAATAAATAAATAAATTTAGTGTTCCTGTTACTGACATTTGCAATGAAAAACTTTGAAAAGGGATCAAAATGGTCCAGCCCAAATTGGTCAAAATTTAACCCAATACGCAACGATTTCAGTCTTTTTTTCCTGACACTAGGTAAAAACAATCCAGTATGAGAGAAACAGTTGGTCTGTCAGAATGAAAGCTATCCTAAATTGTTGTTAAATCATATATTTTTGTTTATTTCTTCCCTGAAATTATCACAACTGTTTTACTATTATGGTTAAAGACACTATCAGTGATTTGCTAAATCAGCAAATCGAAAAAAATCATCAAAAATCAGATTTTTCCATGTATGTAACAAGTAGAGGTATGTATCCTAACATACTCTGCAAATGATATGACCAGAAACAACCTAATAAGGACAGAATCGGAGATTTTAGTCATTACTGTCCGAACGGACACTTACTACAACACGTAATTGAATGGAGAATCGTATCTTAGAACACTGCCGTTTTCTTCCTTTTCTGTCAATTCTACAGCTGGAAAAGGTAACTTATGAGAATTCTACAGACTTATCCTTCACTTTGAAGCTATTCCTGCAAATTTCAAATATTTTTCAAATCACTGATAGTGTCTTTAAATAATATGAAAGCTGTTGTCTCAAGAGCAACTAAGATTGCCTTCCACAGGCCTGTGTGGAAAACATCTTACTGTATGGTGCAGAAACATTAACAATGAAGGGGGAGCTACAGGACTTTTTAAGTGGCACTAATACCAGGCAACTCATGCCAGTTGAAAATATCTCCTGGAAAAACATCCTACCGAATATCGGATATATGGTGAAATACCTCCTATTACCACAATTGTGGCACAGAATAGAGCACAGTTCTGTGGGCATTGCTTTCAGGTCAAGGACCAGATTATATCAGACCTTTATTCTGTGGAGTCTTCCATGTCCAAGTAGAGGTAGCAGATCACTTACCTACTCTGATATGCTATGCAGTAGAGATACCAACTTTACTTTTGAGTAGGAGCAGCAATACATGATAAAGACGTTTTGCAAAGAAGTACGCAGCGGATTTCGACAAAAGTCAAAAGATGATGATGATATTGTCCACCTTTGCCAACATGGCAATTGTTTCGTCAATTAATGCAAATCTATGTGGTTGCCAGCTGAAAAAAAGTGCAAACATTTGTCTATTCCAGTTGATTCTCAAAAGATTAACTTCCACAGTATAATTGCCCAATTGATAGCTTTTAATTCACACTCTTTTGAGGTCTATTTTGACCTCTTTTTGGGCCCTTTCTAGGGTCAATTTTGGAGTCAAATTGATTAAAGATCCACTCTCTAAGGCCAAGTAAAAAACAAACCAGTTGATCGTCCCCGCCCGCTCCGATTTTGGACACCGCACCGATTGTGCTATTTGTTATTTAAAAAAAAAGCAACAACACCACCAAAAAAGGGCTAAAAAGGGGAAAATGAAGTCAACAAGAAATATCGGAGCACTATTGAACTCTCATACCTATTTTAAAAAGTATCTTTCATTTTGTTGAGCAATTTCTTCAACCTTCTTGCATACTACTATTCCCACAACGCAAACGAAATTTTCAAATATATCATGGCGGCCATCTTTGAAAAAAATAATAAAATAACAAATAATAAAGGCCTCCCTCACCAACTTTTTTTCAAAAGTCGGGACGATCAACTGTTTATTTTTTTACTTGGCCTTAATTAGCCTCGTCCCCGGGATCAACAGATTTTACAAGAAGTGATCAGAATATAATATTGGTGTCTGTAAAAAGGTACTATTTGTCTCATTTACTCTGTGAAATTGAAGGACTTAAAATATTTAACTTAGATATTAGTAGATATAACTTAGATTTAATTATTTTACACAGTATTCTAGGAGGCTACATAAATCACGTTTTTAGCCCTCATATCAAAACTGCTTGAAATGATACGGGCACGATATTTAACAGATGGGTATTGGAGTCAGGCGATTCAATCAAGATGAAACTATTAAATTGGGGTGTATCTTGACC
>JAMKCH010035718.1:0-18698 GCA_023653785.1 Ophioderma brevispina
ACTTGTATTGGATGCCATCTTGGATTTCCTGAGAAAAGGTATATACTTGCTATTTTAGGAAATATCAAGAATTATGTTTTAAACCCAAAAAAGAAAGCCACAAAAGGTTGGTTTGAAGGAGATGGCACTCTACACTCTATGTGACAATGAATGTTAGGGTTCTGGTCCAAAGCATGGTAGACAATTTCAAGTCAGACAAAATTACTTTCAAAATTCTTGACTTCCTTATGAATTTCTCACAAGACTCATATGTGCCTTTCCAGAAGAAATGCATCGCCATGGTGATTTTAAAATGTAAACCTTTACAGGAGTCATTCACCATATGCAGATCAACCGGGACAAATTGAGGAAATTGACTTTTCACAGAAAAGACACGGCTATAGAACAGAAATGACTATGCAGGCCGATGCACTTGTTGTAAATACCTGATGCGTAAAATGGCGTCAAATTGTTATGATTGATTAGCGCACTCGCCATCTTTTACGCCCACTGATTAATTTGCCTTGTTCCAAATTTTCAATAATTCCAGGAAGATGCCATGAGATGTTTGATAATGGATGGACTGACCAAGAAATAACAAGCTCTATGATTAAAAATATCATACTCGTAACTTGATCCTCCTTACGTTAGCCAACTTTGTTTATGTTATTGATGATTTTAATCTTCACATCCACCAATTTTATGCTCTCTTTCTTTCTTGAGCATCTGCGGTGAAGTTGTTATTATTTGCATTAAGCAATAACAAGGATATTAACCCTTAAGGTTCTACAAGCGACTAAAGGTACTTAGTGACCAAAATGTTCTTTTTTTACATTAACCCTAACAAGGCTCTAGACCACAAAATACCACACAATGGTATAGTGTGGTATATTGTGGTATATGATAGTTACAGAACCTACAATATTTTGTGGTAGTTTGTGGTATGTGATCTTATCATTGACATATAAAGTGTGGTACATTCACGTACATCCCGCACCCGACCCGCGCCATGTAAGCCTATAACACCAAGGTTCCCCTGGGCCCGCAATTTCTCTTGGCAGCCCTGTACATTGTGGCCTATGGTGCAGCTTGTTGTTGTTTATTACTGTGGTATATTGTGGTATATGATGAGTTACTCCAATTTGGTATAGTTATGATTTAACTAACTACTAAGCATATACCACAATATACCACAATCAAATTTTGTGGTAGTTTGTGGTCTATGGAAGTGCAAGTTTGATGAAAGTTGTGGTATATTGTGATCTGGGGTAAGTCCTCACAATATACAGCCTGCAGTGTTTTACATATCAAAATTATATATTTTATTGACAAAATTCATGATCAGCATGAAAATTGCATTCAAATGAGTACAAACAAGCCTAGTCTAGGGTCAGTGATTCTTGAGATGGCTTCCATTGGTCACTTGGGAAGCCATCCCAAACCCAAATGACCACAGGTTATTTGGGAAGCCATCTCAAAACCCACTAACTTTATGCACTATAACCTAATAAAAAAAAAACACCAAGAGCTCCAAAACTGAAGTTCCAAAATAGGCCAATCACTTAGCACTATGCAGTAAATCTGATTTTGCAAATATGCATACACTTTCTAAGTAACCTATCAAAATAGACTTTGTATCTTTACAAACATTTAGACTTTTCTTATCGCGTCTCTCATTGACTAAACACATAATCCTATTGGCTGGTAGACCTCAGAAGGTTAAAAATGTGTGCACTTAAAGAGACATGAGGAGATTTCCAGAAAGAAGCGCCCCTAATTTTTTTCGAACCCGGTTTTTTTGCACATTTGGAATGCTTTCCAATGTATTAGATCACACCTGAAGTGAATAAGCCGAATACGCCGTCTTTATGTAAAAATATGATTTAGTACTTTCTGTCGTGCACGACAAAGTCAAAGCACGGTGTTCTATGGGGACAATTACGATAGTCAGGCAAGTTCAAAACAAGGTTTGCTGTAACTTTTTCTTGTGTACTTGTTTGTCCAATAAACCTTTGAAAGAATTGTATGACGACAGACAATTTCAATGCTTTTCATCTGTCTGCGGCAAGAAAAACCCACCACCTTCGGGTTTCCTTACTTTCTGATCATGTAAATATTTTGACCATATCTTAATAAGAAATATGAAATGTTTACTTTTAGTCAAGGTCAGATTCAATCAAGAATATTGACTATTGCCCCCATGCTAAAGGCAAATATGATCCATTTCAAAGAGAAGCTACTTGCTTTGTGCACACAGATTTCAAAAGGCATTTTCAACACAGCTCTATGTGAAATCTAGACACTGCAGGGGGATGGAAGCTAATAATTTCAATATCTACTATACTATTTATCAAAATACCTTTTACAAGAGGTACGCGCGCGTCATCCAGAAGGGGCGGGGCTTAGCAGTAGATCGCACGATCACATTTACGCGCGTCACGCTTGAAGTACGCTTATCTTGTAAAGGGTACTTTGACAAAGAGTATACTATCCAGATACTTTAGGGCATGGACTTTAACATGAAAAATTATATTAATAAGAATTATGCAGTGCATAATCAAGTTGCCCCCCCCCCCACTACTGTGGTTTAATTGCAATTACTTGAAAATATGCAAATTAGCTTATTAATATTCATAACCTGTCCAAAATGTACACAGCACATGAACTCGTGTTCTATCACTGTGCCATGTTTTTTTTTTTTTTTTTTTTTTGAAAGAATTGTATGACGACAGACAATTTCAATGCTTTTCATCTGTCTGCGGCAAGAAAAACCCACCACCTTCGGGTTTCCTTACTTTCTGATCATGTAAATATTTTGACCATATCTTAATAAGAAATATGAAATGTTTACTTTTAGTCAAGGTCAGATTCAATCAAGAATTGATTGACTATTGCCCCCATGCTAAAGGCAAATATGATCCATTTCAAAGAGAAGCTACTTGCTTTGTGCACACAGATTTCAAAAGGCATTTTCAACACAGCTCTATGTGAAATCTAGACACTGCATGGGGATGGAAGCTAATAATTTCAATATCTACTACTATCCAGATACTTTAGGGCATGGACTTTAACATGAAAAATTATATTAATAAGAATTATGCAGTGCATAATCAAGTTGCCCCCCCCCCACTACTGTGGTTTAATTGCAATTACTTGAAAATATGCAAATGAGCTTATTAATATTCATAACCTGTCCAAAATGTACACAGCACATGAACTCGTGCTCTATCACTGTGCCATGTTAGAAATTCATTGACTATTCGGTTCAGTCTGCAGAGTGGATGTATGAATTTTCTTTAAAAATGCAAATGAGCTCATTAATATTCATAACCTGTCCCAAAATGTATACAGCCCATGAACTTAATTGACTAATCGGTTTAGCATGGTGGGAAAAAGTGGGGAATCTGGGAAGCTCCTTCCCGGGAAATTTGACCATTTGGAGGGAAATTTTGACTTTTCAGACAAAGAAATACATAAGAAATGGTGGGAAATCCATGGGAAATGTGATTATCTTCCTGGGAAATATACATTTTTTCCAGCCCTGCGGTTTAGTCTGTAGAGTGGATTAATGAATGTTCTATCCATCCATCTGCATACATTAAATAAAACAAAGTGCTAAAATCACAAGGTACACCTTTAACATACTACCATATGTTAGATATCGATAAAGAATTTACAGAGACATTAACTGTTTGTTAATGATGCCTTAATCTACTAAATGATATAATAAGCATCCATATTTATCCCGCAATGTGGGGTATCTAGGGTGTCTGAGCGCCACCTCTTCATCACATCAATTTTTAAATCTCTCATTTCTGTCCTTGGCCAGGCCTCTTCCACTGGCCTCAACTTTGAAAGGAGAATTGAGGGGGTTCATTTTCAATGTGCTTGCCAGAATTTTAGTCCAGTAAACTTATGGATGAACCTAGAACAAATTGCAACAGAAGGTTTGTGGTTTTCATTCTTGTTGGATGTCCCTACTGAACATCAGATCCACAAATCGGCAAAAATTGGACATCGGGAAGTGGGCTAATTAGCTAATCCAAAATGGCCGCAAAAAGCTCGTTCAAGCACCTGCTATACTCTTTAAACGGTTGGTTTTTTAGACCCCATAAATATCATTATTAATAGATAGAAATATGCATACCAAAGAAAGAATCGGATCAGCTGGTTATTAAAAAACATTTGACGTACCCGTGACGTCATCATGCAAAATTTTAACGGTCCAAGTAAGGTCATAGGGTGACAAAAGAACGCATGACGTAAAACTAGATTTGGTGGAATAATATAGTATGAAGTAAAGGGCTATAAAAACAACAACAGAAGCAACAACAATAACAAAAATGATATGATAACGATAACAATAAGTATGGTTATATTGCACTAAACTATAACCCTAATACAATTCAAAGTTGCAGCTGCCCCCATTATCATGCTTTATGCCATCAGGGAAATTGTCATTCCATCGCATCGCTTGGGGTATCAGCCAATTGTGAAAACCTGCGCTACAAGCCTGTTTGTATATCGATAGGTCGACACAAAAAACGGAAAACAATAAAAAAATACCAGAAACATTTATATGAGATTTGAATAATGGTATTTCACTCCTCTCAGCATGCAGCGTAAGTGGTTATATGGCAATGTTGTCTTGAATTGGGGCTTACTCTAGGGTGGGGCTGTTGAATTTTCCAAGTAACCACTCATTTTAAAGTTTAGTAGCTTTAAGTTGATACCAATTTATCTTGATCAGAATTCTTTTAATAGTTAAAAATTAAGACTCTTGAGTAAACGAATGTGGAGGGTGGAGCAATTGGGAAACGGCGATTGGGACACATTACCATTGATGACGTTGATATGGAGGAATATGGAAGCTCAGTTTATTGTTTGTCTTGATCTTAAAACATAACCAATTTTTGGAATATATATATGATTAAACCTAATCAACTGCCCTTTAATTAGAGACCATAAATATTGTTGTTGGGACTCTAAAGAAAATGTAATAAAATAATTGATTAATTAAACAAGTAGGATTGGGAGTATACAATGGGACACAATAAAACATGGGTGTTTCTTTTTAAAAAAATCCAATGACTTGTTGATGCTTCTTTAAAACATGTGACCTGCCAAATTTGAGGCATGCGACACTGTAAAAGTTACTTGTCATACAGGAAACACAATTTTCACAAGGGTTATAACCCTATTAAGGTTTACATTTATGAAGGGGTTATTGGGAGTTACTTTGCAAATGATTGTGCTTCAGCAGAAGCTACTTGCAAATTTTTTAAGCAGTCTTAAGGACTTTATGCAATATATGCATATTTTTGATGCCATTCGTTTACCAGTGCTCCCCAAATCATAAGAGATACCACTTTTTGTCTACTTTTTCATCGATATTTTTATCAATAAACTGCTTAAGACCTAGGGCAATACTGAATTTTGATAATTTCGGAAAGATTGGACAATTCCTTCAAAGGAAAAATGTTACTTTTCATATGCTAGTATGTGTAGTTTGGAAGTTATAAAGGTGTAAAGGCGACTCAGAGATTCGAAATATAACATTTTTGGCTAGAAATAAAAATAGCACTAGAAATAAAGATCGCAAACCTAAATGCTTTTAAATTCCAAAGTTTTAAAGAGAAGATGTTTCGTTTTCATGCAGTAAACATTTATGGCATGTTAAACAGTGTCATAGGATAACAGGTGTACCAAAATTTCGGATCCGGAATTTATAACAAGGTTGTGACATTTTTCCAGGAGCGGATCCAGGATTTGAAAAACGGCAAAGTACCGGGGGCTGAAAGGCTAAACTTGTCAAAATGGCTGATTTTGCAAAGGATTTGCAGATTTACCGGGGAGGCGCGCGCCCCCTCCGCCCCTCCGCGCCTTGTCCCCGGGGCGCCTGATTTTATAATGAAAGACTTCGATTTGAGCTTTAGGTTATTTCACATAGTGATTTTATATGGACAAGCATTAATAATGCTTGTCCATATAAAAAAATTAGGTATATGACCAAAAAACCTGATTTGTTTGAAATTTGAGGGCGCCCTCTCGGGAAAATCTCTGAGTCGGCCTTTTTAAGTAAATGAGCGTGCGGGGTACTTGAAATTTGCAGGACTAAACGCACTGAACAAGGCCCACTTCAAGACGTATGGCCATATTGATGTCTAATCTAATTGGTTCAGTAGCCTTAGCCTAGCGTACATGTCTATTTCGTTGCAAAAGTCTTAGAATCTCCTTAACGTTTTCATAATTATGCAAACTGTCATAAAATGTTGAAAAGGTGACGCTACATACAGACGCCTAAACAGGTGATGAATTCCCATGCCTAAGCTTAAACTTTGGCAGCACTGTGTCGACAGTGTCGATTGCGTCGTTCGCTTTTGTGAGTTGTCGACAATGAAATGCTTGCCGATACCAGCCCTACTTAGATTGTAATATTTTCAAGAACAGCTCCCAAATAGCACTTGGGTTGACAACCAATGGGATTCCTGTTTTGTTCCAACTACACCAGTTCATTCACTGAATGTTCCTTTATAGCTGTTTCTCATGTGCTTATGATTTTTGTATCTTGTCAGTCAATAATTCAAAAATAGTCATGTATGGGTTTCATCCGAAAAGGAGTCCACCTTAGTAGATACGTGCACGTAGATCTTCCCATGATAATCTGCCCACAGTAGGTCCACCTGCAGTAGATCCGCCCGCAGTAGATCCGCCCCAGTAGATCCGCCTACGTAGATCCACCCCCTACCAGTAGATCCGCCACAGTAGTAGACCCACTGACCAGTAGGGAATCCACAGGAGATATACCCATAGTAGATCCACCTACAGTAGACCCACGTTGCGTATGTGGTCACTGGCTGTGTACAACTGGAACAAGCTGCTTAAACTACTTAAAAAACTCCCGATGACGTACGAATTCATAATAATACATTATAATTACGTCATATTGTGTGGGTTACGTCATTAGTACAAGTCATAGAACGTCATGACACGTCATAGTGCTTTTTAACAAGATATTTGATCTTTGTGTCATATTTGATCTACTAATAACATATTTGTGGGCGTCTAAACCAACACCATTTAGGAGATACAGGGCCTCAAAGGGTTGCCTTTGGCGGCCATTTTGGATTTATGCGAATTAGACACTTCCCAGTGTCGATTTTGCCGATTTGTATATAGTTCAGAGGGGTTTTGGTGATGAACAAATATTATACCAAAAAACCTTCTGTTGCATTTGTTCCAGGTTCATATATATATGGCTTAGGATTTACTAGTCTAATATGAGCTTCCCCGTATCTGTCTATTGGGGGTGGAATAAGACAAAAACTGACACCTACACCGTTGATAGGAGTACTTTTAGTAAAACTCAAGGTTGTTAACCGTGTGCTCCTCGATTGGATTGATGCGAATGTTACAAGAGAGCCAAATTTGGCATCAATCAGGGAAATGTAGTAATATCACTAATTTAATTTAGTGTCACCAAATCCCATGATCAAATTCAAGGGAGGAAAGTACACGGTCACCAGGCATGAAAATATCCATGTGGAATGTACTCAAGGACATTAGCAATGTTTCTTTACATCACACGGTGATAATTGGTGACTATTTTGAGTCCAATAATGAAATTTGAGTTGTTACGCGCATTATTGATGGCGAGAGGAAACGGTGGTGTTTTCATGCTCTGTTGATGAAGATAATGGTCATGCGCAAAGTTGGGAGATGAAGTTTTGATGGGTTTTATTTGGCAATAGATGTAGAGTGGATTCTACCGTGTGTCCTGTGTCATTTTCAAGAGGAAAAAATGGGAATCACTCAGCAAAGATGGTATTTAGGGGCCTTACAACTCGTATGTGAGTCGACAACGTAGATCTACATTTTCTTGATTTTACAGGAGAAGCATGGCCTAGCGGTTAGAGTGCTTGCCTCTGGCGCCCAAATTACCATCAAATTTCCGGGTTCGAATCCCTGGTGGGGTCGTGGCACTTGCTGGGCTTTGTTCGGGTACTATCAATTTGGGATTTGATCTGTATTTACAGCTATGATTAACTACAGAATACCGCTCCCTCCATGGTTCACTTGGAATTGGCAAATGGATCATGAAAGCATCCGTCGTCCTTTGGAGGGGACGTTAAGCCGTCGGTCCAGTGGACAGAGAGGGTCAAAACTGACTGTACATCGCAGTCGTTCTGTCGAATAAGAGTAGGGTGTAAACCCGGATGTTCCCAAATTACACCCAGCCTCAAATAGCGGGCCCGGATCAGCACACTAGCTGAATAACTTCCTGCACCACCAAAAAGCCATTACCAATGACTTGTGGATACGAGCAAAACAAAAGGAGAAGCATTTGTTGGTTTTATTCTTTTGTGTCTTTTCAAATTGAAAAGAATTAATATCTGATCAATATTTCATTTCCCACTTAGGTCAACTAAATTAAGATTGGTAATTGGCTAATTAAAATGGCGTAACTACACGCATGATTTCCGGTGTCGGGCAACAAAGTCGGATCTACCAGTTAGACTTTGTTGCACGACACGGGAAATTCAATTTTTGAGTACAACAGATCGTCTCTACACCCAATTAGGCCTAATTAGCCTAATACATCTGCAATAAATGAGCTATACTTGAAATATATGTCACATTCATGCACATAATTTACTTTTGTAAATTAATTAAGTACTGGCAGGATATTGAGTGGAAAAGGTCATAACTACATTTTGATATGCTTTTAAGGTTTTGTGCTAATTAGCATAAATTTGGTAAAAAATGAAATTGCTCTTTTCACAAATATTTTGGGAGATTTTTTATTATACACCTTTTTAAAACCATGCTTTACAAGAACATGAAAATGTCGTATTTCATCACTAGTTTTCCGTGTCGTGGAAACAAAGTCTTATGTACCAGTTACGACTTTGTGTTACTCAACAGGAAAATTATCTTTGAGTGCAACAAAGTCATATCTACAGCTAAATAGGCCTATTTAGCTTAATAACTATCTGGCCAATAAATTGAGGACGTCACTGAAAAGTATAGCAAATTTAAGCCGAGTATCGTAACTTCCTATTGATAAATAACGCAATTTCGCCAAAAAAAAAAGTCAGTTACCGACTTTTGTTGCACTACATGACGACGATCTCATTGCTATCCCAATGGTAGCTAAACCTCTGCTATCCACAAGGACAGAGTTCAGTAAATGGGGCTGTATATGAATGACACTTGTGTATTCGGGGTATTATACATCATACTCAAAACCATCGGGTGTTTTTCATCAATACAGTAATGAATCGAAAGTACTGAACTGTGCCGTGGGGAATGAGGCAACTCACAGATGCTACTAGTGTTTGTGTATCACTAGAGAATCTAGCCTTTCATCAAGGGCTTCGCTTTATTTTTAGTTTTTAACAGTCCGAGTCTAGTACGCGAGCGCTATAGCGCCACTCTGCGGTACGGTATAAATCGAAGTCTTGTCGCAAAATAGGTTTTTGTTTTGTTTTTCTTATTTTCTTCGATGTTAAATCTTCTGTAACTATCCTAGGAACTGTTTGGCAATGGAAGATTACATCATAGATATACAGTGTAGCCCGTGAGGGCGCATGTTTATAAATTGCGGTTGACCAAATGTGCTACTACAATTGGCGGCATTGCTTTATGTTACTGCGGAGAATTCACATTGTGTTAAAGGTTTGCGTTGATGGATAATGTTTGCCACTGCGAGTATTTGATTAGAACATTTCCCCGTATGATGATGACATCAGACTTGATTGACACACAATGCTTGCACAGAAGTATGCAGGGGTTTAAAATTGACGGAGGTCCGCAAGTCGGACTAATGCAGAGACTCGCCGAAAGATTGATTACAGCCGCATGAAACAGTCGAAATGATGTCCAAACCGAGCGAATAGTGAAAATAACTGGTTATCGGAGCCAAAAACAGTAGGAAAAGGTTAGCAGTAATGTAGAGGCGGTGGCCGCTACACCTGGGGGTGGACATTTTAATCAAGGGGACCGTAATTCGGCCGACCACTTACTGTCGCCAACCACATGCGCACAGAAAATGTCAAAGCATTGTGGTCATGACTCGATTTAACCGAGCAAAAATTCACTCAGAATCGACAAGAACACACTAGTTTACATGCCTCTGAGCCAATCTGGGATTCCAGACTAGTAGTAGAACGTCTTGAAAAGCTAAGGATGATTTGCCAATGGGTTACACAGTAAATTCGATGAATTTCAGGAGCAAATTGTAAGCCTTGTATATGACAGATAAACAATTGAGGAATTGGGGTCAGACTCCGGATCTAGCGCGGTTGTGCGCAGTGACCCGGATCTAGTCCGGGAGCACCGAAAATTTTTCTGTGGTATTAAGGGAGTTAAGGTTATGCCGCTAACAATTGATGTGCCTAGTTAAGCTTGGACAACGGTTAGTATAAAGGAGCGCGGGTGATACAGCGCTGAGTCCATTGGACTTGCTAGAAACATTCGGAAATGCATTGATAACAACTAACATCACTCGCCGGGGAGTCCATGGACTCGCACGCAAAAAAATATATGTGTGAGAGTCCACTTGGACTCACATGGCTCTTTACAAAATTCTACCCGGTAATATGGACATTAGCGAAAGGACTTCGGCCAACCCGGCCTTGAGCTTTGCCCTCGACGTGCATCTTTGACGATCATGTCGCGTTTGGTGGACAAGATTTGAGGCGTCTTCGACAAAGTCCTGAAAGTGGTGAAAAATCCTGAAAAAAGTGCCTGAATTTGGGCAAAAAAGAACCAAAATAAGGCTGTGAAATAAATACGCCACATGTGGGAGATTTGGAGTAACACAATCCTAAAATCAGGAACTTTACTGAAAACTGGAAAATCCCTGTACACTGGCTAATAGTGATACTGACTCACTTGATGAATAAAACACTAAGTTTCTTAAAAGTGATGCAAAGATCTGCAGATATAAATACTTCTGAAAGAAATAAGTAATCAGAAACACTTGGAAGAAAGGATAGTAACATCCAATGGAAAATCCATTGAAGTGTTACAAATTACAAGTTACTACACATCTATCTCGTTAAATTCTTCAAAGATTCTATCAATTGAGAGGGCAATTGGATGCAAAAAAGGACTCGCCCATTATTCTAGAAGAATTGATTAATTTGATTGCAAATGGGATTCTTGTAAAGGAAACTGGCGTTCTTGGTGTTTGAATATTTAGAGAGTTGTCTGTGACATTTCATGAAGTGCTCTCAAAAATGCATACTGTACGTGGGAAAATTTCATGATTTCATCGCATGTTTTTAGCATTACTTTAGGCTCTGGTCCCAGTACTGGTGGGTGTCCTGAGGGGGAAACGTGTTTGATGGTGAGTATTTGCAGTATATCAAGTCTGGTGAATTTTGTTTCAGGTCAATTGCTGATTAGTCAGCTTATTAGGACTGCTCCAATCGGCTGACGATTTACACCATGCAGTTCGTTCATCAAGGTTTAATGGTAGGGCCTAAAGTAAACTTAACAAAATGCAATACTCAGCTATACAACAACCTTTTAAAGAATTTCTTGAAATGTTTTTAGCCCGTCTTTCAGTACAAAAGACATCTCATCAACACTTATAGGATTTTGAAATATGCACTACCGGTCTGTGTCGTTGTTTTTCGTCTCAAGATCGAGAGTTTTCAACGCAATCCCCCCCCGGCGGACAAGCCCGGTTCGAACGTCCTATAGACTTGATTGGGGGGGAGTATCGACGTCTACCTGCCGTTGGGAACACCCCCCAAGTACGGTGGAACGATAGTATACAGTTACTCACGAAATTATATTTGGATTCCAATAGTGTTTAATGTGCAGTGATTTGATCTCGTGAAACCACCAATTAAATCAACTACAAAAACTGTTATTGTGTGAAAGTTAATACCAGTAAAATAAGCCATTATAAATTATTTGAACTGATACAATTTAAATCCGATAATAATAAAAAAAAAAAAAAAAAAAAAACATGTCATAATCCTTGGATCTGTTTTGGGGTGAAAGTTATTCACAGTCTATTAAATTTGCACTTACGAAAAGTCATGATTGTGAAAATATAATATAAGTGAAAATAATCTGATGTACAGTCCTAGCATCGAATTCCTCACACCACGGCAAGCCATCTACAACTCAGATATACATATGTTTTATGGTACATTACTAATGGGTGTTGTCGCCAGCTTTGTCGACAATATTGTCGCGACATGCATTTATTCTTTCTGTCGACAAGCATGGACTGATTGTCGATAAAAATCACGTTATAAAAAATTACCGTATATAGCCTATATAAAGCTAAAAATCGCACGATATTTAGCGATTCCTCAACATTTCGTTATATTTTCAAGCTATCTTTTAAGTCGTGCGTCGGCGTCGCCATTTCTTTTTTTGCAAAAAAATCCAGTTACCCCTGCGCAGGTGTGCTAAGGACGGGGAAATCCCGTAGACGTAGCCGCGATATAATCGCTACCATTGGAAATCCCTTTTCGTCTGACGTAAGACGCACGTGACTCCCGACTGACTGTGAAGCCGGAATCTGAATAATGTTCAAAAGCGACGGAAGATAAAGGTAACTTCGGAAAGTTACAGTGGTACGGCGCAGTACTTATTCTGATATGATTTTTCATCTCAAAATCTACATTTTGTACGTTAAAATTAAAGATTTGCACCGTTAATAATGTCATATTATTTTAAGACAATATGGTTGAATAAAAGCTTATTTTGCGGGCGGTCATCATGTTCAGGGTGCTGTGCATTTTGTTCCATTCACTCACTACAATAGGCCAATGCGCTTACAGTAGTACAAGTTGCGGCTCGCGTCGGGACAATGCCAACATGAACATGGCGAACTCCTAGTGACGTAAAAATAGTTATTTTAGACTTTTTGGCGACACCTTGTTCGGACAATCGGATCTTGACAAAATTTTTGACGCTTGTCGACAATAAAAATGTAACTACTCGACAACAACCTAATTACTAACTGTGTGCGAATTCAGGTCTACATTCCATCACATAACTGACTAAACAGCACATATGATAAAATCACTCTCTAATGTTCCACCAAGAAGATGCTATCTGGGGCTATCAAGAAATAAGGTGGGCCCTTTTTTTGTTAAACAGTATGATGACAAATGTTTTGAATCAGTGTGTTATTCCGGGGGGGGGGGGGGGGGGGGGGGGGCAGTTTGTGTATGTCAAAGGTGGATATGAGCTGTGAAACAAGGACTTCAGAAATGAACACTAAAACCCATATTTCCAAGGACTAAAAAACATACCCTAAACAGCATTGGTGTCGGGTTTGTTTGCTACCATAAACAAGTCTTGTAGTCAGTTTGCTACCCCTGAACAAGTAATGCATTGATGTTGGCAATTACCCTTATTATTCTGGCTTTGCTCAGGCTTTTACTTCCAAATACAATATTTTTGAATGATTTTGACCTCGCGTTCATCAAAATTTAGGGTGACTGAAAAAATACCTTTTTTCATATTGCGGTTTTGACACTCTAATCATGTAGCGAGTACATGCCTTTCCTCTGTGAAAAAAGACGACCCTTTTACCGCGTTTCTTGTCACGCATCATATCCACACTTTGAATAAAAGTGTGGCCCCCTGGGTTTATTTCATTCTTCTTAAAATGTTGAAGAGTATTACAACTTTTATCCTTTGCCATCCTACCCTAACTTGAGTCATGACCTTTTGGACCTTGGAACATCCACAAGTGAATTCCTGTTACCACAAAAAGCCAAGGTCAATTTGCATTTGACCTTTGAGCAGGTTGAATAGATATCTTATTTATGTGTAAAAAGATGAACTTGCTCACTTGAATAGCCAGTTTTGGAACCCATACAAGAAAAAAAATTAAGGTATTTGTATTGTGTCTACTCTCAACATGTGATCAATTATGTTACACCAAAAACAACAACTTATTTTTGTTAGTCGGCCACCTGGAATATGAGTAGAATAGAGATCTGATAAATAAATGTGAAACAAATGTTATCTTAGGGTGCCATTATGCGGTAATTTGCTTCTCAGACCGAGCCAACACGTTGAATCTCCATGTGCCTTGTCGGTAGCGTTATAACAGGTCATGAAGCACACACAAAAACACAAAACGTTTGAACATTTCATAGAAGTGACACAAACCAGGCTATGAAGCCATTAACACTGTGTCACTTTCTATGTATTATTTTCCCCTTGAATTGGTTATGGGAAAAGAAAGTGGTGTTTTGTGACTACCACCTGCACTGTCAAACGATTGGACTCAGACAATGTAGATAAAAGCATTTGAGTCTGACCGACATTCTTTAAAGAGCGGAGTGGTTGTTACACTTTTGCTCAAGGCTGTTGGGAATTCATAGTGTGTTTCTATTCCTTCTGTAACAGTCAGTTTGTGTAATATTGAAATACAAATGGGGCTTGGGAAAATTTTCTAGAATGTGTATTGTCGTAACAAGGAAAAGGACCCAGGAGTCGAAACTTGCTTCTATGCATTAACACCAGTCTTGTGATAGTGAAAATGTGAAATGACAGAAAAACAAGCTACTGCAATACCAATTGTAAAATATTCTACTCAGTGGAGTAACACATTGTTAAAGTCCATTCTTCTCATCCGGGTTAAAATCAAAGAAAAGTTGACCCAAGTATAATAACACTAAATCAAAAAATCTGACATTCAGAGCAGTAATGACGCATATGGAAGAGGATTCTGGTACCTATGGTCTACATTTCTTCCGTTACATTAGCACGTAAGCAAAGGGGCGCTCACACCACTGCATGCTGTGAAATTTTAGTCAGTGAGGTTAATATTTTTAATCATACAGACTGGTCCCAAAAAAAACTATACTATCAGAAGATTAATACATTTTTTTTGGCCCCAAATATTTAAGTTCATCTCAACTTGAGTTTACTGCTTCTTTTTAGGAGTGTTCCGCTTTCATGAGAGATTTTTAGTTGGGTGTAATAGTAGAGAGGTCTTATGGTTCAGGAGTTAGGCTAATTTGGATCTGAGACCGTTGAAAAAACATGTTGGGCTAGTTTCGGCTCCCTGATATCAACAAAGTTTTGGCATGAAAAATCACTCAAGGACATTCTTTATTAGAAAAAATTAAAATAAAAAAGTAGTTATAGAGTGCTGCCTTCTTGTGATATAACCTAATTTATAACTTTCAAATTGACGCAATTGTAATAAATACAGGTAGCATTGGGAAATTCAATTCCAAACAGTCTGTTGTTCTCAGCTTTACGCCAGGTTGTTTCAGCAGAAAGGTAGAACCAATAAAACACCCTCGTTGAAAGTAAACCTGAGATTTTGAACACAACCATTCCCTTTCCTTTATTGCCTCTTTGGTTGAACCACTGCTTTTGGCATCATAGTCCTCCCTGGTCAATTCTTAGGAGGTCAGATGGAGAATAGGGGGAAAAGGGTAATGTCACTCCGAATATAGAGCGTGTCCACACATTTTCCCCTCAACAGACTTGTAAACTGTAACATTAGTTGTTCAGCAGTCCATTCCCCAATTTCCATGCATTTCATTATTATTGTCCCCCTTGAAGAGTGAGTCTCCTCATTTTCACGCACACATAACTACTTTCTGGTGCTTTTTCGCTGAAAATATTATATTGATTAGTTCAATGCATGATAATACCTTCACCTGATCTTACAATATTCTTTTGTTTGAAAAAGGGTTTCATCCCATTGATGCTACAACAACCGCCTTATGCCCTTTAGTTTCTTGAAGCTTCAGGTGAAACTGGCCCAAGTGGAATTTTAATCCTTTGTGTCAACTGACAGATCTCCGCTTAGGGTCCATCAATTGGATGGAATAAAAGCGAGATTTAGCTTAGGATTCTTGTCTTAAAACAAATTGAGTCAAATATCTGGCAACATGCACAGTTTTATTTTTTTTTAATTTTTAGTTTTGATTGTAAGTTTTTTTTATATTGGGACAGTCTGTAGTTTTCACACAGTTTTTATTTTTTGATAAGTCAAATGTGCCCAATGTTATTTGTCTACCGTGTTGGTTCTAATAAACGCCCCCTGCTTCTAATAACGCCCCCCCCCCCCCCCCCCCCCCCCACGATTTTTGATAAAACAATTCAAGAAAATGAGTATCGTACTTCACTCACAAAAACTGAGTTAATGGCAGGCTGACGATCCTTCATAATGCTGTTTGTAATCAATGGTTCTGCTTCTGAATCCGTCCACTTATGGTAGCTGCACCTGCAGAACACAAGAGAGGACTGGCAACGGAGATACACAAGAGAGGATCGCCAAAACTGTTTAAGGTGATTTTGCGGGATTTTTGACTTCCATTTTGACTGTAAAAACGCCCCCTCTTTTGAAAAATGCCCGCCCCCGGGCGTTTATTAGGAACAATAACCGGTCTACAGGGTTCGGAAACTTTCGAAAAACCATTTCTTCCGGAAGAATGGAAGAACTGGAAAAGGGGTGTTTCTTCCAGTTTCTTCCGTAAGAAAGTGGAAGAAAGTGGAAGAATAAAGAAATGTTTATGAACAACAACGAAATTACACCATATTCATTTGCTTTGGCACTCAAATCATCAAGGCTCTTTAGTTACTTTTACAGACAATCTTTTTTTTTCAAAAATTAATTTACAAGTTGTATATAGCATGTTTAAATCATTATACCTTACAAGTAATATAGTAAATTTGTTCACATTTTGTTTTTGTCTTCAATCAAATTAACAAGATGATAATTTGGAACCCATTTTCCAATCTTTTCATGTGCAACATCTATACTATCACAGTTGTAATTGTAGATGCAACATGAAAGCTTTTAAAATCTGTATGGCCACTTTGTTAATTTTAAAACCCATGTAAGTAGCACATTTATTGTTCTTTGTTTTAAACTGGTTGTGTGTAATCATCTAACTTGTAATTGGCTTAGTGGAGAACCTGGGATTAGGGAGACTTTGTTTAAGAAATTGAAGATGTTGGAAGTCTTTACAAGGAGTCTCTGCGTGGCCTTGTGTGATAAGCGTCTAATCAGTTTCTTCCATAATTTTGTTATATTTAGACCTTGGGAATCAATGTGAGTTAATTATGCAATTGCATGGGGTAGGTAGGGTGTCCCTGAATGTTGATTTTAAACTTTTTCACTATTTTCATTCCCTGTATAATATAAAACCAAAATTGTAAGTCATTGGCTTTAAAATCGAAAAATTTTTAAAATGACTTTTTTAGTTTCTTCGGCTTTGAGTGGAAGAAACTGGAAGAAACCCGTTTCTTCCAAGTGGAAAAAAACGCGTTTTTTTTTCGCGGTTTTTTCCGCCTGTGGAAGAAACTGGCGAACCCTGACGGTATATTACATCTTAAAAAGCTTGTTTACAGTGTTGATGTAACCATCTGTTGACTGCATCTTAAAATACAGTTGAGGATGACTGCTACCTTTAAATATCATTCAAATGGCCTATGCTGTCTCAATAGCTGTTCATTAAAACCACCATTCAAATGCCCTATGCTATCTTCAGTATGTTGTACAATAATAATACCATTCCAATAAGCCATCTAGACGACACATTAACAATTCTATTCAAATGGCCTATGCTATCCAAATGACCTATGCTATCTTCAGTAGACAACAAATTAACAATGCTATCCAAGGCCCTATGCCTATCTTCAGTAGACACAACTAAAAAAAAACCAAATGCCATCCAAATGGTCTATGCTATCTTCAGTAGACACAAATTAACAATTCTAAATCCAAATGGCCTATGCTATCTTCAGTAAGACAACAAATTACCAATGCCATCCGATTGGCTATCTTACGTGACAACAAATAACATGCTATCCAAATGCCTGTGCTTCTTCAGTAGACAACATATTAAAAATGCCATCCAAATGGCATATGCTATCTTCAGTAGACAACAAATTAACAATGCTATCCAAATGGCCTATGCTATCTTCGGTAGACAAATTAACAATGCTATCCAAATGGCCTATGCTATCTTTAGTAGACAACAAATTAACAATGCTATCCAAATGACATATTCTATCTTCAGTAGACAACAAATTAACAATGCCACCCAAATGGCCTATGCTATCTTCAGTAGACAACAAATTAACAATGCTATCCAAATGGCCTATGCTATCTTTAGTAGACAACAAATTAACAATGCCATCCAATCACCTATGATATCTTCAGTTGACAACAAATTAACAATGCCATCCAAACACCTATGATATCTTCAGCAATGACAACAAATAACAATGCTATCCGACTGGGCTATCCTATGCTATCTTCAGTAGGTGACAACCAAGATAACAATGCCATACAAATGCCTATCTATCTTCAGTAGATAACCAAATAACAGTATCCAAATGGCCTATGCTATCTTCAGTAGATAACAAATTACAATGACCTAGCCCAAATGGCCTCTGCTATCTTCAGTAGAAAATTAGCAATGTCATGCAAAAGGCCTATGCTATCTTCAGTACACAATTAACAATGCTATCCAAATGGCCCATGCATATTCAGTGTAGACGACACAAGTAACATGTCATCCAAATGCCTATGGTGCCTTCAGAAGACAACAAATTAACAATGCTATCCAAATGGCATATGCTATCTTTAGCAGACCAAAAATTAACACCATCAAAATGGCTTGTGCTTCTTCAGTAGACAACTTTTTTAACAATGTCATCAAAATGCTATGTTAGGTGAATCTCCCCAGCTGTTTAAGAATTCA
>JAMKCH010035719.1:0-15973 GCA_023653785.1 Ophioderma brevispina
TGAAGACTTAACGAATGTTTTTTAACGTTTTTTTGCGCACCGAGTAAAGTTTTTACCGGGGTGGTAACTCCTCCCCTTTGGAATACGAGGGGTTAATGTCACTATGCCTCCCGCCAAATATAAATTGGTGTATTTTGTACAATGTTAAAACTACAAACTTGGAATCAATTCTTTTTTCCGACGCACAGACCGTTTAACAAGTTTTTCAATAAGTACAAGTAACATAATTACAACACAAAAATTAAAATGTAAATACCAGACCAACCCTCATGAAGTATAGAAGTAAATTTCATTCACCCATGCCTTAATTCTTGAAGACCTAGTAATCGATTTTGATCACTGAAGTAGGCAAACTTTGCGCCAACGAAATAACGCATTCGTTCCACAATTTTATCTGTGTGCTTTTGAGATATTTGGACACGCAAACTAGCGAATACGTATTCGATTGTTTGTGAAAAACCCACCCGTTTTATACAAATGCGTGTTATCCGACTGGCGGCTATTGGGTTAGGAGATGTAATTTCCTTTTATTTTGGGTACAATTAATTCAAATTTAAAAAAAGAAAAAACCTAAAAAATTAAAAAAAAAAAAAAATCACATTCGACACTATGTCGTGACACGACGATATGATAATCGAATGATCCATACCGTGTATGTATATATCACAGGAATTTCTGCAAGAATTTATGGTCGAAAGTCTGTATCACGACTTGCTATCTTATAACAAAGCAACCCGAAGAGAGGTCTTCCGCCGCGCCATGGCGATTCAAACGTATTACACTTTTATTTAGAGGGTCGTTCTTTATCATAAGTTTTCGATAAGAAACCTCGAATAGAGGTTATGTGAATTCTCTTTTAGTAGATAACCAAAATTTGTACTTATAGAGGCGGAGCAAATATAGGGCCGTATTGAAGGGTTTTCTTTACCCACCCTACAAGAAAGGTTTCACACTCATCACAACCTTTGGTAGTTAGATGACTCGCTACAAATCATACTAAGGTAGGTAGTACTCTCAACCTGTGGTATCATTGTTTCAATTGGGGCCAATTTAAGTTTACACAAGGGGGTCAATTTTTAAATGGCCCTCAACAATCCTGTTGAAATGTTCGCCATATTGTCCCATCTTATCAGAAGGATTCCAAAATTTGTTTGTACCACCTACGACCATTGGTTTGGAGTTATAGGGTAAAAATTGTAAAAAGGTCAATCTTAATTTGTAAAGAGGGGTTCAACATTAAAAGTTAATCTGATTATATTTTAAATACTTTGCAATTATTGCCTGAAGTATAGTTTTTATATGTTAAGGTTTATTACCACCGATATAAGGGTCCCATAAGGTCAACACCCTTGGATTATTGTTTGGCCCATATGACCTATTTGGGTTCGCATAAACATGGTAATATGTGATATGCAGATTGTAACAACTATTCCTTATTTTATTTTTGACATAAAATTATAAAAAAAGAAAAATTAAAATTTTTAAACCAAATTGGAGCAAATTAAAAAAAGAAAAAACCTAAAAAATTAAAAAACAATTTTTTACATTTTTAGCCATTTTTACCCATACTCCAAACCAATGGTCATAGATTGGTACAAACTATACATTTTTGGAATCCTTATCAATTAGACTGACAATATGGCATACATTTCCATCATTGGAGCATTTTTAAAAATTGACCCCTTTGTAAACTTAAATTGGCCCTATTGAAAACGGATACCACAATTTGAGAGTACTACCACCTAGCAATTGATATATAGGGTCCGTACTAACTACCGAAGCTGTCACACCTTTTCTGTAGTGAGGGTAAACGATGTTTTGCACCCTGTGTCCAAGCTCCTCCTCTATACATGTCTTGAACATTCTTGGCATGCTGGTTACCTAAGGAATAATTTGAGCTATAGTACATTAGATTTAGAGCAGTTTAAACATTTGACACCATAATAACTTTACCCCTCCCCCAGGGCCATACGCAGCAGCGGGCCTCCGGCAGACATTCATATTTGCAAAAGTCATATTTTTCTCTGCATTTTCCCGTGTTCAGATATTGGTACCTCGTTCTTTTGATCAAAACCTTCTGGGCTGACGGTTTAAACTTGCATTAGGCGCATTTCATGATTTTAGCATTCACCTTTTAGTTTATGGTTCGTTTAACACGGATTATGGAGTATAAGAGACTAGTATAAGGCCAGGGGAATTTGATTCTTAGTTTCCTGTTGCCACACGCATCAGATTTGCCGCTGTGGCAAATATTTCATTATTTTGTGAAAAAAATGTTTTTCTTGAAAACTTGATAATGAAAACAAATTTTTGGTTGCTCAAAATATTCAAGCATCCTTTCCTGTTCATTTTAAGCAGTTCCCGTGGGAGGGGTGTCACAGTATACCATAAATAATGAATTTCCCACAGATTTTTGTTCAGGTTGTCATAAATACTTGGTGCAAAAATGCTTGAACTGATTTTTAAAATTTTGAAGAAATAAACCTGCAAATACCCCTGTTTTGTTAATTAGGCACTTGTAAACTTTGTTTTATGTAACAAATATAAAGTTAGTAGTATATTCAAGATGCCTTTAGATTTAATAATGAAATGATAGTAAATAATGAAATGACAGTAAATAATGAATAATGAAATCGGACCTCGTCACCTTTTAAAAATCTCCAACAGGAAACTAAGAATTAACTTCCATTGGCCTAAAGGGGAAACAAGAAATCTTAAGTTGAATATTAACCGCATGCTTACCTTCCACCATCATGTATTCAGTTTTCATCGCCATAGCTTGTGACGTTGACATATTGGCAGTTTCAGTAACATTGTGAAGACCTGTTGATGACGGGGTTTCTGTTGTAGTTGCATTTGTACCTGTACATTAACATGTATATCAAGCAAAATAAAGTTAATTCGTATAGAGAGTATAATGGTAAGTAATTTGTACATTGAAAGAGAAGATCCTGTGTTTTGGCGAAAAGCCGGGGTTTTCGATCATTAAAACACATGTTTTTTATTTTGAAAAGCAAAGTTTTTGAAAAACTTGGTTTATCGGCCGAGAAACCTGATTATTTTCGATTGAAAAACTATAGGTTTTTCAAACCTTGCTCATCGAATTTGATAACCCCGGTTTTGCGATTTGAAAAACCAGGTTTATCGATTCGAAAATCTAAGTTTTTTGATAAACCTAGTTTATCGGTCGAGAAACTTGGGTTTTCGAAAACCTTGCTTATCAAATTTGTCAAATTTGATAAACCTGCATGGCTTTTCGAATTGAAGGTTTATCGATTTTAATTAAAAGACCTCCATACCTATGCCAACTGTATCAAATTAAAAAACCCAAAAATGTTGATACTGCATCATGCGCTCTTCGGAAAGGGCAATATTGAGAGATTGTAAAAAAATAAGGCTCTCCGAGCAAACGCATAGGGACGCATATGCAAGAAGTTAATATTTTGAGGTCAATAGAGAGGAATCGTAAAGGGGTTTCATATCCGGTTATTCTGGATTAATTTGTATTTGGGTGTTGTATACACACAATACATTCAGTTTTAAGTGACAAGTCAAATGTAATACCCTACTATCTACATCTACTCTAACCCATAGTTTCCGGAGGAGAGTGGCAGTCACTTTAGCTTTTAGACTGTCTCACTGTCTATAATTGCGAATAATAGCACACACACACTCATACAATTCATATGACAAGTATAATACCCATGCAAAAGCAGAAAAAAATGGATTTTGCCGCAAACCCTGCCTTTTTTCGACTGATAGATCTGTTTTTCAACTGTTTAAGTTAAAAAAAAACGACAGTGTTCAAAGGTATGAATCTCCTTTTTAAGGCTGACTCAGATATTTCCCGATGAGGGCGCACGTAATTTTCAAAGAAATCGTGTTTTTGTTCCATATACATAATGCTTGTCCATATACTAATCACTGTATGAAATAACTAAACTCAAATCGAAGTCCTTCATATAGAAAATCACAACTTTGTTATAAAATTCCGGATCCGGAATTTTTGTTATGTCCGAATCCTATGGCACTGTTATACTGTGCATAAATGTTTACTGCATGAAAACGAAAAATCCGATTCATCTCTAAATTTTTAATTAAACATTTTAGTTGACTATCTTTACTTCCAGATGATTATTTTTAATTAGTACACAAAAAATATATATTTCGAAATCTCTGAGTCAGCCTTTAATTACATGTTTTAGTAAGCGTTCTTACGGAGAGTAATGACTAAAATATTCAATTTTGTCCTCCCTATGTTGCTTTTGGTCTTATAACTTGTAGGCTATTCTTACAGAAAAAAATCTGTTATTATATTATTTTTTTCATTTTCTGATATAGCAAATCACAGATAGTGCCTTTAATCTTGAAATATAAATTCTCACTGTATTTTTTTAAATCGGGAATAGAGAAAAAGAAGTATACTCTAAAAATACAGTGCAATTGACAGTAAAATACTGTAAAAAGGCCCTTAGAAATGACAATTACGTGCTTGTAACTTTTGACAATATACAGTAAAACAAATTTTATGTCCAACTTTCCCACGAATTAAAGTGGAGCTATTCAAATTTTATATCAACATATCGTAGCATCCCCCTATTATGAATTTTTTCATTTAAATACAATTGAATACTATAAACTTTACAGGAAAAATCTAGCAGCATTCTCTCAATAAATACAGCTTTTACAGGTTCCAGTTCAAAAAAAATTGCATCTGTTAAACAAGTTTGATGTTTATATATTACAAGCAACATGGGGAATATTAAAATATCGATGGAATTACGGTATTTGTAAACCGTCACAAGTGATTTTTTCTAACGTGTAGACCACTTGCCTTTATAAGATCTGCCTATATGTCCATACTACATAGTAAAATGTACAATGAGTTTCATACTTCCGTGGATATAGACGTTGTACATATAAAATTTTAAAAACCCACTTTTGCGCACACTAAAACACCTACACTGCAAAACGGAAGTGGAAACTTTACCCGTGGTTGTTAAGGTTCGGTGTTATCGTTATCAACCATTTTTTTGTATTAAAATGTTATGCACGATGACACTGTTTGGTGTTAATGTTACACCACAGTCAGTGTTAAATATTTTTGTTAACACTCCGGTGCAAATTGTTGACACCATTGGTGTAATTCCAAGACCACTCCTAGAATCAATAGGACTGCAGCACCACTTGTAAGTAACACCAAAATGTCTAAGGGGGTAGGGGGTTAACTTTTTTTTTGTAACTCTGACTTTTAGTAGAAAATGGTTGGGATCATGTTTATTTGCTTGCTTCTATGGAAACTGCTTAGCTCTATATTTTCAGAAGCCGATCAACAAATCATATATAGGTAAAATTGTTGAGCAACAACACCGAGTAGTGTTAAATCCAAATTTCCACCACGACACGTAACAACAGCACGCTTAAACACAACCACCGACTTGGTGTTTAACTTTTAACGCCCCTACGTGTTTTTGCAGTGTAGTCAATGGGTTCAAAACTATGGATTCAAAATATTAGCACAAAAGTTCATTTTCCGTGGTCAAATTAAAACCCATTTTAAGAGTCGTACCTGGTTTGTTTTTAGTGCATGTAACATCTAATCCAGAATCCATCAGGTAAAGTCATTTTTGGAGTAAGATTAAATCATTGTTGGTCAGGTTTTACCGAACAATTATTAATAAATTGCTGGCCATTTTCCCACCACGAAGAACTGGCTAATTTATTTGTCTACTATTTTCCAGTGTAAAGAACTTTAGATTGTTGTGCCTATATATCCGCGACGAAGACAAGAAGCAATACATTTGAAAGCACACTGAAATAGTGTGAAGGCCCAATGATAGATTTGATCTTTGACATTAACTGTTGAAAGCCATTCAATCGTGTATAGTCATGCAGAATGGTGCAAGATATCAAACCTATGGTGCATTTTGGCGTGTGAAAACAGTTACCAAATTTGGACACAGATTGAGTTTGATATGCTGTATAAATCTGGTCTAGGGGCCAAAATTAATTTCATTCAAGATGCCAGCCAAATTTCAAAATGGCCGCCACTGTTTAAAATGTCATGTTTTTACGTGATTTCTATGTTTATTAAATGATCCAATTACTCAATTGATTGTGTTTCGTGCATTGTCGAACAGAAATACCCTGATTGACACTCCACTGTAATTCCATTGTTTACATTAGCAAAATTGATCCAAAATGGCCGAAATCCAAAATGGCGGCCTAATTTGAAAGCAGCATATCATTTGATTATCAAGAAATGAATGTTTTTCTTGATCTTGTTATGATTCCCTCAAGGTTGTTATTGACAATGTGCATTAAAGATAGTAATTCACCATCACTTAAGGAACTAAAAACAAATTAAGGACTTGAATCCAAAATGGACGGCGAAAAACATCTAAAATGGCGGCTAATTTGACACTTAAGCTTATCCTTTGAATTATCCAAAATGATGTTTTTTCTTAATCTTGATATAACTCCCTCAAGGACGGAATTCACACATAAACTTAAGAGGAAACCAATTAAGCTGTTGTTACATTGCTTCTTTCCATTTAAATTGGGCCAAGTGGCTGCCAAACCTCGAAAAGGGCCACTACTTTTTTAGAAGGTATCACTTTAACTTGCCTGTATGATTCAGCAGTGCTACTGGAATGTGTTTTTTCATAAAAGTAACTACCCTAGTTGATTTGGGTATTTGCTCTGTGGTTATACACAGCCGTAAAATGTGACATAGTGGTTGTGAGAATTTGATTCATTGCCCCACAAACGGTCCAAAAAATCACAGGGCACAGACATATGTTTACACAATGAAAATCTTGATTTCCCGTGCTCTAAAGCCTAGCTAGTGCTTTGTTTAAACTGATTGCAAAGGGCCAACGAATCATTACGAACGTGGCAGCTTCTATGGCAAATTAAAAATGATGCCAAATTGCCACCCCCAAAAGATGAGTTAACTCTACAGAAGTACGTTGACTAAGCCGTATTGTGTAGCAAAGGTCTTACTACTTACTTTCCTGAAAATTCCCTTGCTATCGGGAGACCCACATTGCAGTTTGGATGTGCTCTATGTGTGAAAACAACCCCGTTTATAGAAGCACCACCTCAAATATCTGTTGACAACATCAAAGTCCTCACAACAGACAAGCTGTGGAAAATGGTTAGACATTCAACATCTACATCACCTTCACGACCTAAACTGCGCTATCCATTATTATAGTGCCCATCCAAGAGAGTTTCCAATCCCTGATCTATATAGGGCTATTGTTGTTCTGAATCCTGTTCCACTAACTCTAAATCATACTGTCAGCAGTAAGACCAACAAAGTGCCTTTTAAGCGGCACTTTTACTACAGAACGTGAAGAATGTTGCTCCGAACTATGACAAAATTTGCCCAACAGTGAATAAGACTGCCGGATATTCATACCAAGAGGCTGAGGACGGAATACATCATGATGCCGTTCCAAGAATGTGCCTAAAGGATTCAAGGTATTTCCACCCATGTTTGAACCGATCCTTTTTCAGTTAAACAACTGCTAAAGGTGAGGAACCACGTTTGAAGCCATCTTTTCAGTTAAAACAAAACAACTGACAAAGGCGAGAAAGTGTCAGAGGAAAGGATCAAACCATGCAACAACCTTAATTGAATCCACCGATTGGACCCATAACAGCAAACAGCAAGAAAGAATGGTCTACCGTCCGAAAGCTTTCGGAGTCGACGATTCCCAAAAAACCTCCACAGCAGCTAAAATGTTAACAACAAACCCACCATGTGAAATTTAACCTACTTAGTTCTCCATGGTAGACAGGATGGATAATTATTAAGGCTGACTCAGATTTTGAAAGAAAAATATTTTTTGTGTATAATTAAAAATAGTCCTTCTAGAACTAATGATAGTCACCTAGAATGCTTATTTTTCAAAAGTTTGAGTTGTATCGGATTTTTCGTTTACATGCAGTAAACATTTATGCATATTATATCAGTGCCATAGGATCCCGTGTTGTAACAAAAGTTCCGGATCTGGAAATTTTAAACAAAGTTGTGATTTTCTCTATTGAAGGGCAACTCGATTTGAGCTTAGTTATTTTACACAGTGATTAGTATATGCAAGCATTATTGTATGGCAAAAAACACCGATTTGTTTGTTGAAAAGTGAGTGCGCCTCATCGGGAAATCTTTGAGTCAGCCTTTTAATCTTTTGGAGCTAGCCAGCGCACACACGTGTTAAAAAAAAGTGCGCATGACGGATTCAAACTGGCAACCTCTATATTACTAGCACGGCGCTCTAACAACTGAGCTATAAGGACTGGTTTGGCAGAGGAGCGATAGATACATCTATATAGGTTGGGTGGTATTAATCTTTCCCATGGAGATAGCCAGCGCACACAAGTGTTGAAAAAACATGTGCGCCTGACCAGATTCGACCCGGCAACCCTCCGTTGATACTAGCACGCTAGGAAAGCAATGGACACCTTTCGAAGCAAACCTATTAGATATATTACCGCTCCTCTACAACCCAGTCTTAATAACTCAGTTGGTTAGAGCGTCGTGTGAAAAATCCATTTCAAACACAGATATGTACTTTACCAGTCTACGCAACCGTGAAGCAAACGTCGCTTAAATTAACTGATCTGGAAGACCCCAGAGCACTGTGATAATTCCGTCTATCTAGGAGCTACCATGGACTGCACTCTCTCTCTATAAACCCACGTGAAAAGAAGAGTATGTTCATGCAATAGTGAAAAATGTGATTGTGATTAATCTTAGTGACAGCGGAATAAAATGTAAAGCGCTTTGCGACTTAATTGTAATAAAGCGCTATATAAATATTGCATTTTTTTTTTAATAACATCTTGAACAAACTCACGGCACAAGATGGGGTGCTCGCCCACATACCTATAAGATCGACGGCACTTGTCCTGAACTACTTATGTGCAGAGTACGTATGCTAACCCTGTATGGGAAAGGTCCACCCAACCAAGAAGCTTGATCCAGAATTAAATAGCCTCTGCAGATTATCACAGAAATGTCAACGGACAACTTATAAATCCTAGGCAGGAATTGCTCAACCAAACATCTATTGTAGTGTAGCGAGCATGCACGAGTGTAGCTGCCAAATATCTAATATGAAACACCATATGTCTGGACACGAGGCCAGCTCCTAACCGCCTTAAATTCAGAAAGAGTTTCTCAAGCAAATTCCAACCCCTTGAAACAGTCTCAAAGGAGTTTAAGAGAGTCGCCTTGTGGAAAGAAAGAAGGGCTATAACCAAGAACATCTATTGGATTGAACTGATGAGAATCACCCACTGGAGCTGAAGCTGACTCCTCATGGGCTAAAATGGCGATGTCTCAAACAGATTCAGAACCAGAATAGGATAATCCAAGGTTGCCTTGCAGAAGTGGAGCTACCTGAAGAGATCAGGACACTACCTGTAAATGTTGGCGCAACAATGCACATACAGGACCTTGCAGAATTCAGTGTCTGTCCAATGTTGGAGCAACAATGCACAGACAAGCGACCTTGCAGTAATTCCTGACAGACAGACATTGTACCCACAAAACCTTCTATTTACATTACAGACACATTCAGCAGAGTTGTTGACCCTGGCAATGTATGATTTTGATGCCTCTGGCAAAGTTGTCCATACAGGACTGTGAAGCTTGCAATTTTCCGACCCCAGTCAGCTGGATCTGTTAGCTCTGGAGCTCGCAGCGAATGCTGTCCCCCAGCAATTTCCTGCCTGATATGCTGCTCTGTTGAGTGTTGATACAGGCATCTGAGTAGGTGGAAAGAAACTCAATGGTTCTGTTCTGTTGTACATGAGGTAACCAATATTCAAATTGTTGGCATTAGTTCTTTTCAAGGTATCTTCTTAAAGAGGAGGTCTTCCAAGGTTTTGCAAAAGTTTTTACAACCATAGAAAGATTTTGCTTGCTTCCATGTGTGTGCTTTCCTTTGTGCAATCGGTGAAGGTGTGAAATATTAGCAGAGAAAGACAAAAGAGTTCTCTGTCCTATGCGTCTGGGCAATAGCGATGTGCTGGGTGAATCGCGATTCTTCCGGTACCAAATGTAGCCAGAATTCTAGTGAGGTTGGATGGCTGAACAGGCTACCGAAAAAAAAATCACAAACGTCTAGTCAACATTACGCAGGCATGACCCTTTTGTATCCTTAAGCCAGCAGCATGGGCTGCATGAAGTAGAAGCCTGCTCTCATGGGTGCATGGAGTTAGATTGTTAGTATATGATTATTACACCATCATCCACTGACAGAACAACTATCGCTAGCTAGAGTCATTAAACTATGAAGGCTGCACATGCTATTATAGAATGGAGAGTTCTACAAGCTTTATCAGAAATAATAACCAAACATGAAGAATGAATGAATAAAAATAAATGACTTAATCCAAACTATACTCTTGGTTAATTTTTTTAAACAGTAATGACTCACAGACCACATCATTTTCTGGTATTTTGGTACCATTGAAAATGAAGTAATAATCCGTTATTAAATACTAACCAAGTGACCATTAGCAGCTATTTTGAATATGATAAGTCTTAGAAACTTACACATTTTGACAGGACAGGCACCACATAAAAGATTACCTGGTAGAATTGGCACCAGTAGGAGACATGTAAGGTAACACTTGAACCAAAGAAAATCAGCAGTACATTTAAGGCCATGTCCATTAAATCTTCCTAAGTGGACCAGCAATTGTTGAACATGGCCAGCCATATTGCTTTATGACTGAAATACACACAAAAATGTAAAATATTTAACCATACCAAGACACCCATTATGTTTAAGAATGTTGATAAATCTACCATCTTACCATGACACATATACAATCAATGACTCCCCCTTTAAGCATATCAAGGCTTAAAGATAGATGCCATTTTAATTTTTGGCACAGCCACTTTGAATATGGCCAGCCATGTGATATCATGTGTACATGGACAATTTGCAACAATAAAATGTAGGTTTGGATATGTTGAGCGCCCAACGCCATTTTACTGAAAACTTCAAACAAAACCCATGGTTTGCACTGTAAACTACAAACAATAAGCCAAGCCTCTTTTCCTTGTGGCGGCATGCCATCTTGAATTTAGGCCCCACTGTGTGAACCGCCAGTTTTGAGAAATAAAACCACGATTTTGGTGAAATAACAGAAATATTGATTTAAAAAGTTCTAAACCAAGTCTTCTCTGACAGATTATAATAAAGTTCACAACCACATATTTGCAATAATTAATGCCTTTAGATCGAGGGAGCAATTATTAGTTCCTCGGCCAGTCGCGGCTCTACGTGGAGACGCGCGCCATATTTGAAGATGGCGGCCATATTGGAAGGAAATCAATTTGGCCCCTAGACCAGATTTATTAAGCATATCAAGCCTACCTGCGGTGCCAAATTTGGTGACTTTTCACCCAAAATGCACACACTACTTCACCTCTGCATGAATAAGTAACAAAGGGCAGATAATACCGTGCGTGGAAATCAATTTTACTAATATGAACTTGGATATTTTGCTTCATTTGCAAAAAAAATGCCTACCCTTTCACCCTTTTTGTGTTTCTGCGTGCTCTTTTTTTCTTTTTATACCTAAAGACACTATTGCGATAAGTGATGCGGGATTTTTTTTAATTGTAGAGCATTTTGATTTCATATGAGCGTATTGCTGAAAAACTGAAGTCTATATTCTATATATAGAAATTCTTTCACGCGAAAAACCCATTCTATAAATATCCATGTTCATAGTTTTTTATGAAACGCTTACTGAGTTATTGAATTAATTTACTCCGCGGCAAAATGGTTTGTCCTCTATAATAGAACCTTTGATGGTTCTTTAGGAAAACAAGAAAAAAGGCCTCACCGAAGCGACTTCTCACGAGTAATTTTAGAACCAAAGTTGAAGGCGTTAAAGTTGAATAAGTGTTTGTTGTTGAGTGTATTACGTGTAAAGGATATGACAGTCAGACACCTTTAAAACCTTTTCTTAGAGGACATATAATTTTAGGACCCCAACTCAAAATGTTTTCAAAGACATGCGAAGAGAAATAATAATACTTTTTGACACTTAATTACACTGCAAAAACAGTGCTTTAGAAACTTGTGCCAAATTTAGTGTTTAGATACACAAGCCATATTTCAAAATGTTTAGAAACGCTGTTTAGCAAATCTGTTTTATTTCTATTCACTGTTTTTACAGCTGTAAAGTTGACAAAGCCAATAGATTCTTATATTATATACCGTTATTATGCCCTATAAAAGTACTTAACTTCCTTCATAAGATTTAAAAAGGCCAAGAAAGAAAATGCACAAAATGCTTCATGTGAATAGACTTTTACCCGTAGGCCTACAAATGGGCTAATTAAGATAAGATCGTGGATCCCCGAACTTTTAATTATCCAATATGCTCTGTCTACAGTAGATAGCCAGGTGAGTTGCTGATGGGAAAGAAATATGCGTATGAAGTCTATTACACAATTTGTAAAACATACGAACAACCAACCTATAAACAGCTACATTGTGCGGGACCCCAATATTATACATTGATATAATTGCGAAAATGGGCGTAAAATTGATACAGTAAGGCTTTCAGAAAATATTTTTGATTGCCCGACAAGATTTAGTATAGGCCTACGTATGCTTCTTCATTGTGGCGTAGTACCCATACTATCTCTATACACTCCCTCTATCCCATTAGGGTTCACATTATGGCGTATCCCACAAACCCTATAGCTCAGTGAATACCGCCTGTAAGTTCACTGTGTGCGATTATCTGTGAAGACTCCGCTATATTGGGTTGAGTAGCTAGTAATATAGCGTAATTAACTCCTCCTCTAATAGCTCTCATGAATCACTGGCCTCTGATATTGAGCGGTTACATGCATGTACGTTCCGTATAGAAAATATGGTATTTTAAATTTAATTTTTTAGGTTTTTTCTTTTTTTAAAATTAAGATTTTATAGATGTATTTTATGTCTAATTTTTTCACTGACAATTTTGTACTGTCAAACGCGAGCTAAATAATAAAATGAATGAAAACTACAACATAAGATTTTATTTTCATATCACCGAGAAAAGTGCAAGAAGATTTGCCGCGGAAGTAGTTTCCGGAATCTAGCTGCGCGGAAGTAGTTTAGCATAATATAATTTATGCTATTTTTTTTCCAGTTGTTTATTATTGTTACACAGATAATGTTAAAATTATTTAAAGGCATGTCAAACTTGATTGTTGTCGATGTATGCATTAATATGGCGTTACAGATCGGTCATCGGTTGTGTTGTCGGGTTGTATTGTTGACGTATTGCGGGGTATCAACGCGACCTTCCTTGAATGAAACTATGAATGGAAAATGACAAATTGCTTGAAACCCCTTCGTAACACGTACGAAGCCTTAGCCACATTGAAGCTATTTAGAAAATGGGAAATATTGCCCGGCTCTATTATATCAATCATTGTCAACGCGAGCAAACAATGACATCTTGTTTGAAGCACGCCCTCATTTGCATTCAAAGCGGGAGATTGATGCATGTTGCATTTGTTACTTGATACATGTATACCATTTTAAGGCGATGTAACTGATCATGGTCCGAATGATATGATGGTTCTCCTCTCGCTCACATGGAAGCAAATACAAAATTGCAATTTTCCTCCTATTACAAATTTTGAATCAAATCAGCCCCAGGATGTTTGGAAGTAGAAGCAAAAATGTGGACCAAAATTGGGCTCATATGACAGTGGCTAGTGTGACCGTCGATCAATTTGCGAAATGTTCTTGTTCACAACCTCAAATTTACAAAATCATGGAATTTCACCAGGGATATGAGAAAAATATTAGAGCCCTAACTTTATTCTGATACAGAAAATCTCCAATTTTGATGGGTGAAAGTGGTGGAAGAGATTGTCTGACGGGTGACACACATTTAAGCCTTTCCATCCAACCAATATACCTACTCTGATTTCAATTATGTGCGCGGATATATATTAAATTTAGCTCTAGATTTTAGAAGAAGTCTCCCGTTCAGTTTATATCTTTTATTACCGAACGCCATATAGTGGTTGTGTTTGGAGTCTCCTGATTTTATATTAAATTTAGCTCTAGATTTTAGACGGATCTCAGTTATAGTCTTTTTTTACAGAACGCATATAGTCGGTTGTGCTTTGGGCTCCTTTCTCTCGATTGACTGAAAACGTGACTCTGGGCTCTTGTTGATCAGTCGAAGAAATCTCGCCGTCCAGGACAGCTTCGAACCAAGTAAACATAGGTAGATTCAACCCATCGATGTCACCAGAGGAAAAGTTTTTCGACAGCGCGCATAGGTGGGAGGAGGAGACACAACAAAGCAAAATATGTGGCCCGATTACTGTTTCATGCAACAAACTAAGGATAATTGGCTTTTCATGATTGACATCATTTTTACAAAGAGGAGTACAAAGACTTTTGTGTTCGCCCAAAAGCCAGGAGTAACATTTAACTCACCTGTTTACATTGAATACCACTGAAGACAAATACGAATAGTCAAAATGAGTGTTTTTGTACTTTAAATGCGCTTACTCATAACGCTGCCGTTTGATTGCTTTTCATTCTAAAGCCATAGGATGATTTATCTATGCTATCGGACTCGCTACATGTTTCAAGAGATTATGTTAAATTGTAATTTTATCTTCCACCCACTGCCACATGCCCCTCTTTCAACAATGTCAATACCTTCGAAAAAGTACTAGAGGGTGACAGATGGGTTGAATCTACTATAGTAAACATGAATACATTCCTCATAATCCAGGCCCATCGGCAATCGTCATACCAATAATTGTAGTTATTTTCATTTTATTTGATTCCAAAACTTTAGTAAATTCTAAGGGGATTGTGTTGGAAGCTTATGAGTAAATGTTTGATTTCTCTATTACAGTGACTCATAGACACTTTGTGCCTATAATAATTATTTATCGGAGATTTTGTTTTTTTTCGAAATTATTCCAGAGTAAATCAAATCTGCCTTAAATGCACGCAACGTTGGCCTAACGTTGTCTATGCAGCATAGTATTAAAACCCCAAGACGGGCTTTTTAGGTAAGTCGGAAGAAGCGACTAATGAATTATGATATGCCCTTTAAGTAAATCCATCATACATTCTTTACAAACATGCCAATTAGCCCCTCTTATTAAACGATTGCTTGTGAATATATAATATAATTTGTCTGGTATTTTTTTTTTTTTTTATTCAAAAAATATTTTTAGCCTATACCTTCACACCTCGAGTTAATATTGAGAAATTGCCAAAGTTTGAGATGAAACCGATCCTTGCGCTTTTGACGTATAACATCAATGGCTGAGGACACTTTAGAACATATTAAAAAGGACAAAACAAAATTAAGGATCTGGAATGGTTGTTGACAAATTGTGATCTTCTATGTGAAGAACATCGATATGAGCTTAGCTATTTCGCACATAGTGCGTTATATGTAAGCCCATCTATATAGCACGATTTGTTTAGAAAATTGAGGGTGACATCCTCGGGAATAGGCCTCTTACTCAGTCTATCAACAATTAATCCAAACGTATGAAATAATTGACAAAAAACTGGAAGAAAAAGTATTTAAAGCCTGTAATCTGGAATAACTAAGATCGGACTCGCCCGTTTATATAGTATAAAAATGGTTATTTCAGAAAGATAGAAGCATAATATCTACAACAATTAGGGAGTTTGTTGAACATTCAAAAGCAACCCAACCTTTTCAAAACCTCAAGCAACGGCAAAACACTTTGAGGAGCGATCTGTCATAGGAAATGTGGATTTAATGTAGCCTACCGTTTTTCTCACTGAAATACATCATTTATTTATGAGCAATGACAATGTTTCGTCTGTACAATTGCACCAGAATCACCATGCAGGTTTGATCTGACACGCGAGGAGTAAAGGGATACCCGCGTACCTCGTTGTAAATGAATCGATAGGCCTTC
>JAMKCH010035720.1:0-44981 GCA_023653785.1 Ophioderma brevispina
TCAGATATCTATGTTGAACGCAGTATTATCGGTACAACCAGGTAATTGTTTTTTTTTTCGCAACGAAACAAACCGAAATTAAGCGAATTTCTATTTTCTACGATTGGTATGGCGACATCGAAATTTGTTTGTGCATACTCACAGTCGAGAATGAAGTGAATGTGAAGACTAAATGGCCACGGTAGTAAAATACTTCAAGACCGTACCTGTGTGGACTTGGATAGATGTTTCTTATTATTTCTAGAAATAAATTTGAATAATTCCCCATCACCCTCTTGAGGTTATATGTTGATTCACGGTTACTTATATCAACAGAAAACAGTACAGAACTTTCCATCCCCTTCAAATTAAAGACTCCGTTGGGCACAAAACGGCTTGTTATGTTCGGGATTGAATTTATGCATTTTTGTTGTTTGGAATTGGTGGGGCTACTTCACTTAAACAAATTGCAAGAGTACATCATTCGAACATCGTAATCTGTAGATCTGAAGGGGTATTTTACGTAGTTAGAGGTGTCTAAATAAGGTGTCATAAATATATATATATCTATAATATATGGATATAATATATATATATATCTATATATTATATATATATATTCTTCTTGATTGTTTGCTTTTGTCATGTAAGGCCATGGTTGGTCAAGCTGGCCCGGATCCAGGTGATCCATGGCTTTAAAATTTGGGATGCTGTTGCCTTTGCGATCATAAGCCTTGGAGACGTTGTCCTCATTTGGAATCCTAGCCGGTGTCCTTTGAAGCTTTCGAAAGGGCCGTTTACAATTGCTATACCAACTTTGGAACCCTTGGAACTGATTCATGTATATTTAAGGTTTTAACATGTTTGAGCCCTTAGCTGTTGACTTTGACTTGTGTCAGAGTCCGGGCCGTTCAAGAACGTTAGTGATTAGGGGCTATGTGTCTAACAGTTTTTCGGGGCGTGGAGACTATATAATTCGTTAGAATTGGGAGACCTAAGTGTGACATAAGACTAACAGCGAGTGGGGATTTAATGTTTAAAAGATTCTTTACGGTATAAAAGTGAAAGAATAATCCACTACATAACGATTGCCTTATTAACAGAACTAATGGCAGATGCTGCCTATGTAGTCGTCCATATTCGGCATTGGGACGTGACGCACGGCACCATTACATGCCTGCAATGTTCATCACTGTCTAAGAGCATTTTAGCTTCCATAGCATTGTGAGTAAATCAAACGCTTTCCTGGGTCTAGGCAATTGAAAATGATGAATTCGGTGACTCACCATCCCATTTAATTCCATCATCCTCACCGAGATATACAAGCGACTTATTTTCGTCCCTGCCAATACCGGGACTCGAACACGGGACCTTTTGGTCTGAAGTCCGAGCACGCAGCTGAAGAGGAATTCCCCGTTAGGTCTATTGGCACTAACGTGCTAATACCTCGTGGACACTATTTTCAAAAGTAGACCCACCACCTCGTTGGCTAAGTATTTAGCAAAGCGTGTGCTGCGAGGATCAAACAAAGCGCGTTTTGCGGAAGCCCACAAGCCAGAGGAGTCATATAATATTACCAGCAACGCGTTGTGAAGCCCGCAACGCGTCGTGATTCTCGCACTCGTTGTGAGATTCCCCCGCAATTCTTGAAGATTTTCCGCACGCTTCGCTAAGATACTTCTAAACGCGTTGTGGGCTATTTCGTCACCGAAATTCACCATTCTTATTGACCGACAACCACAACACTTTTAACATTCGCCAACGCGTGCGACTTTCACACGACGCGTTGCGGCAATACTTATTGCCTTTGCAACTTGACATACGCGGTAGCATTATGCTGATAAGTGTCAAGTTCCCAAACGCGAAAAATCCGTCCGCCGACAAGCTCGTCCGAATTTTTAACCTTTGAAAATTAGAAATCCGAGCCTTTGTTATACTAAAAGGTTGGTGACCATGCTGGCGTCTTTGCCTAACTTGTCGCGTGATGACCTTCAGCTGACATTCATGGTTTGCTTTAGCAATTAAATAGCCGGCAAGATAGCCACTTCAGGTAAGCGCTCGACCCAGTTAATGCTCATCCATGCGTATAGGCTTGCGTTCGAGCCCTGTGATTCAGTCTATCTTGTAATTTCCCTGGATAAGAAATTACCCAGCTAGTTGTCTCGATTTACCACCCATGCGATATTGGGAAGCTGATCCCGGCTGCATGTTTATCTCGATGTATGTTGCTGATGGAAAGGCGCTGAGCCCGATCTGCTGCATCCCTTGAATGATGCTAAATGGTTTATGGTATGTTTGGCCCCAGTGATCAGCGACCATTTGTGAAAGCGGTTAGAGGCCATAGCAAATAAAGGCGCTATATAATCTCTGCTATTATATTATTTTATTATTAAATAAGGCGTTTTTGAAGGGTTCAAATTGCATAATTGAATTGCTTGACTAAACCTAAACAAGGCGATCCAACCTTTTCAGTCTATACCGCAACCGAAGTTTAGGGCGTGTTATAGCGAATTCGGCAAAGAAATCCGAGTCTACTCTGGTTACTAATGCCTTTACCTGGTTATGGCAACAACCTTCTATTAGAGCCTATTGTAAATGCCATCCACTATGACCTGAAGAGATAGGACTCGGGAAATGTTCTTAATGGTATCAACATCTATTGCAGCTTCCCCATATGTGCAAACGTATCTGCACTTGGTGGTATAGTATAGGATAATTTTGTGGAATTTGGGATCGAATCCCCCGCCTGCTAATGGAGATGTGTGAAACATGTTATTATATATTTTTTTACGAACAGGTATAGGATGTATTCCAGAGGATTAACAATAAAACAGGTTGAAACAGTTGTTAATGATTTCAAACACTTCGAAATGTTAATTCTGGATTATGTTAATTAACACTTCAAAGTGTTAATAATCATTAACATCAAAGTCCGTTTTAACATGTTTAGTGTTAATCCTACCTTTTTCTAATTACGTTTCCTACCTTTAAGTATAAGTTCTATATAATTCAAAGTTAACACATTGCTAACAGGTGTTATTATCTACTGATTTTACAATATATAATATATACTCCTAGTCTTCGTTGTATACTCTACTGAAGACACTATACAAATTATTGACAGAGGATGTTTGGTGTCTAAGGATTTCTAAACCGGATAGCGTACGTCGTACACAGCGTGTAAAACAAGATCATAAATATGGTAAAATCAGCAGCGTTATAACAATGGCTAGAAAAAGAACTCTTATTCATGAAAATTGTCAAAATAGTTAACCGAGACTAATATACCTACCCGTATAGGTATTTAGGGTCTCGGGTTAAATAAGTAATTTTCTACGGTTGGTAAACCACGCATAAACTTAGACTGCGGTTGCTTGATGGCTTTGTTGGTCCATTGGTTCACGGGTAATATTTTGTGCTTGTTTTTCGGTCATTGTATCCTAAATCAACTCAACCAACAGGATTTTACTCTTCTTTAGTTCCCGGCCCTGCGAAAACTAAAATATCATTAAAACATTGTATGAGCCTTTTTCATGGTGTCATAAAAACATTCTCAGATGTACTCAAACATTTATAAAAAAAACATTAAAATTAGAAAACTTCAAATGTTTGAAAAGGTTTTAGTGAAATGTATTCAGGGGTTGTTTTCCGAAAGAATCTTTAATGCTTTCCGAACCACAAGAAGCTACAAGCTATTCAAAAGAAATGGAATAACACCCAGGAAAAAAGTACCAAGCTGAATTATTTAGAAGTTACAAAAGAGTATATGAGAATGAACATAACAAGTATCTGAAAATTCCTTTGAACTAATTAAGGAATAAAGGGGTAAAGTTTGTACAGGGATCAAATGCTAAGTTATTATAATTGTGATGTATGTCACAAGGATTTAAAAGGCTCGTGGTCATACTGGGGTGAATTTTCAGAATACTTCGATTCTACTTTGTCAAATTGTTCGTCACGTTGTATATGAACAAAAGTATATTTAAACTGGTTCAACGATATTAAACTTTAAGTAATTCCAGGCATATTGTTAGCTATAGGAGAGGTTGATCGGTTGCTACAGGCTATCAATGTCATCTGCCGCCTTATAAAATCATATTAGAAATGATTACTCATTATGTGATTCATTTGATCGTACAACAATGGATTCTTTTTTATTTTGAATTGTGTAATTACAATTTGAATGTTTTACCCCTGATCTTTGAGAGATTGTTGGCCTGTGGTACTACTTTAAAGTAATAAGCATCACATTTTTGGACGAGCGCACCTAATTTTTGGCACAGGTAGTGTTGGTAACTGTCTAGTAACCTATACCTGCGAATCGACCAAATGCTTAAAAAATGCGTATCTATTAATCTATCAAAAATAAAGCGATTTTGTATTAGGATTGGGATCCCCGATTGTACTTAAGGGCAAGAGTTTGAAATGCTAAGTTTATGGTCCGTCCATGATGAATAGTGCCACCTCAAGAAACATTAACCTCTATTCCTGAACCAATCCTGAACTGACGAAACAACTAATGATGACGTATACACTTCTATCTATCTATCTCGCCATTTTCAGCCCATGCAGGCGAAGACCGCCTCAAGTTTGGTGCCACGTGGACCAGTCTTTGCTGCTCTCATCCATAGCCATGCCAACAAAACCACAACTTCCATCCCCCATCTCGCCCTACCACCCTCACGCCGTGAACCCGCCATTGGCCGCCACCCTGCGCAACGTTTTGTCCATCTATTATCATTTTTTTTTTTTTTGAAAAAAAAAAAAATTGACCGTGCCATGGCGTCCTGCCCTCTCCATTTTTTATTTTTTTGATATGTTTAATGACGTCTTAAACTTTGGTCTGCTCTCTTATCCATCTGGCACTGTCCTTCCTGATCTCTTTTAGTCCGGGCTAAAATGAGCTAGGTTAACCTGGAAAGGGAGTTTATCTCATGTGGTTTTCTAGATCAGAATTGATTAGAAATAAGAATAATGATGTTAGGTAAAAAGGTCGAATCCTGAACGCCATCCTCAATATAGGGGGTTATTTCAGGGGGCAGAAATATGAAGAATCATATATTATGGTACATATGAGACAAATAAATATTCCTGACCGTGTAATGACCTAAGAATTAAAGGCTTATTATCCGGTATGTTAGGGTATAATGTACTTGATGTCGTAATGAACGAGGGTAAATAAGTTGTTAGGGGGTCACTAAATGACCCCCTTATAAAGAATACAGATGAATTTGCTTAAAATAATACAAAAATACCACAATTAGAGTCAGTAATTTTGTTAATTCAATCCTGAACAGTAGTTTCAGGTATAGTAGAAGGTCTGGTGGAGGTTTGTTGAGGTGGCAAATGCATAATATTGGGTGGCAACCAGGGGGGGGGGGGTGCACTTCAATATGCGACTTAATGTGCCATACCCAGATTGTACATAAATAGCTTTCAGTGTGGAAGGAACGTTTATCTCATGTGGCTTTCTAGAATCAGAATTGTTATGACGGAATAAAATATGTTTAGGTAAAAAGCCCGATTCCTGAACGCCTACCCCCAAAATGGTGGGTTATTATTTCCCGTTCCCGTCCCATTTTATTTCCCGCGGGGGGGGGGTGCAAAACATTATGTAGACATTAAGAAACAATACAATACTGACCGTCTAGTGACCACAAAGAATTTAGCATTCTGGTATTTACAAGGATAATGTAACTTGGTTTAGTAATTTTACAAGGGCAAATCAGTTTGTAGGGGGTCACTAAATCCCCCCCCCAATATTTAAAATACTCAAGACAGTTACAGAAATATAGATTCTTATTCTTTCTAGAAAATGAAATTTGAATAATCTCCCAGATCGATCCTCTTGAGGTTATTGTTGATTCACGGTTTACTTATATCAACATTAAAAACAGTACAGAACTTTCCATCCCATTCAAATTATGAATCCGTTTGGGCAACAAAACGGATTCGTTATGTTCGGGGATTGGAATTTATGCAATTTTTGTTGTTTGTAATTAGGTGGGGAAATTAAAGTACATAATTGCAAGGGAAATCTTCGAAACATCGTATCTGAGATACTGAAGGGTATTTTACGTAGTTAGAGGTGTCTAAATAAGGTGTCTATAATATATATATATATATATATATATATATATAATATATATATATATATATATATATATATAAATATATATATATTATATATAACATTCTTGATTGTGGCTTTTTCATGGTAAGGCATGGTTGGTCAAGTCTGGCCGATCCAGGTGAATCCATGGCTATTAAAATTTGGGATGCTGTGCCTTTGAGCTATAGCCATTGGAACGTTGTCCTTCATTTGGAATCCTCCGGTGCTTTGAGCTTGTCGAAAGGCCGTGTTGACATTGCTACCAAATTGGAACCATTGAAATGATTCATGGACATTTAAGGTTTTACATGTTGAGCCCTGAGGCTGTGACTTTTGACTTGTGGTCAGGAGTCGAGGCCGTTCAAGAAACGTTAGTGATTAGGGGCTATGTGTCTAACAAGTTTTCGGCCTTGGAGGCTAGTATTCGAAAATAGGAGGGGAGACCTAAGTGTGACATAAGACTAACAGGAGTGAGGATGTAAGATGTTTTAAAAGATGTCTTTACGGTATAAAAGAAAGGAATATCCACTACATATAAGATTGCCTTATTAACAGAAACTAATGGCGATGTGCCTAGAGTCGTCATATTCGGCATTGGTGACGTTGATCGGCATCGCACCCGTACTGCCTGACAATGTCATCACTGTCTAGAAGCATTTTATATCCATAGCATTGTGAGTAAAATCGCAACGCTTTCCGGGTAGCAATTAGAATGATGAATGTCGTGACGCCAATCCATCATTTAATTCCTCACCGAGATATACCAGCGACTTATTTATCGGCCCTACCAATACCGGGACTCGAAACCCATGACTCCTTGGTTGAGTCGAGCACGCAGTGAAAGAGGAATTCCCCGTTAGGTCTAATGGCCCACTAACGTGTTATACCTCGTGACACTATTTTCAAAAGAGACCACAAAATCGTTGCTAAGTATCTAGCAAAGCGTGTGCTGCGAGGATCCAAAACGCGTTGCGGAGGCCCACAAGCCAGAGGATCATATAGTAGTACCGCAACGCGTTGGAGGCCCGCAACGCGTCATGAATTCTCGCAACGCGTTGTGAGATTCCGCAATGCGTTGTAAAGATCCGCAACGCGTCGCTAGATACTTTGCGACGCGTTGTGGGTCTATTTCGTCACCGAAATTCACCATTCTTATTGGTCGACACCACAACACGTTGTAACATTTCGGCAACGCGTTGCGACTTCACACGGACGCGTTGCGCAATAACGTTGATGACCTTTGCAAAGGACATACGCGGTAGCATTATGCTTTTTATAAGTGTCAAGTTCCCAAACGCGAAAAACCGGCCGCCGACAAGCTTGTCGAATTTGTACCTTTTTAAAATTAGAATCGAGCCTTGGTATTATTACTAAAGGGTGGTGATCATGAGTGGCGTCTTTGCCTAAACTGTCAGCCGGTGCAGGACCTAAGAATGACATCATGGTTGCTTAGCAAACTAAAAAAGGCGTTTTGGAAGGGTTCAAATTGCATAATTGAATTGCTTGACATAAACCATAAACAAGGCTATCCAAACCTTTTCAAGTTCTATACCAACCGAAAGTGTAGGGCGTGTTATGCGACATAAGAGGTTCGCCGAGCGAATTGCAATAGAAATGCCGCGTCTAATCTGGAGGCTTTACTGGTTTATGCAAACAACCTTCTAGTAGAGGCCTAGGTAAATGACCATCCACTATGACCTGAAGTGATAGGACTCGGGAAATGGTCTTAATGGATAATCAGACTATTGCAGATTCCCATACGTGCAAACGTATTGCACTGTGGATAGTATAGGATAATTTTGTGGAATTTGAGATCGGAATCCCCGCCACCTGCTAATGGAGATGTGTGAAACATGGTATTATATATTTTTTTACGAACAGGTATAGGATGTATTCCAGAGGATTAACAATAAAACAGGTTGAAACAGTTGTTAATGATTTCAAATACTTCGAAATGTTAATCTGGATTATGTTAATTTAACACTTCAAGATGGTTAAATCCATTTTAACATCTAAGTCCCTTTTTAAATGTTAGTGGTTAATCCTTACCTTTTTCTAATTACGGTTCCTACCTTAAGTTAAGTTCTTATATAATCAAAGTTAACACATTGCAAAGGTGATTAGCTACTGATTTTACAATTATAATATCGTCGTGCGTCAAGCACATGTGTGCGAATCTGATGTTTGGTCCAATTGAGTTAATAGTCGATTCTGGTTGCATTTTATGTACTCTTTAAATGGTACCCAAAAATAAAAGTGAAATTACATCTCTGAACCAAAATAGCCGCAGTAGAATAACACGTATTTGTATAAAACGGGTTCACAAACAATCGAATTACGTATTCGATAGCTTTTGCGTGTCCAAAAGATATCAAAGCACACGGAGAATGGAACGAATAGTATTCGCTGGGACAAAGATTGCTACTCCAATGATCAAAATCGATAATAGGTTAGTCAAGATTTAAGGCAGTCGATGATATTTCCCTTTCTATACTTCATGAGGAATTTGCCATGTTTGCATTCCATACTTTTGATTTGTGGTGTTTTAATATGTTGCTGGTACTTAGTGAAAATCCTACGGTCTGTGCGTCGTGTAAAAGAATTATCCAAGTTTTGTAGTTGTAACATTTGACAACCTCACTGGGGTAGCGTCAAAGTCGATTGGTGGGTAGTGGTTCTACTACCTATACTATACCCATTATTGAAAATCAGCTTCTGATTGGTCAGTTACTGTCCATTATCGGCAAAATGAGCCGCTAATTGCCATTTTTATTTTTTTCATAATCAGCATACAAAATACCACATAAATAGGCCTAAGCATATAACTTAAAACCCTACAAACAACAAAATAAAAATCATTTTTTTTTAGTTAATAGAATAGAAATTAAAGTTTTCTAGGCTCATACTGTATCCTCGGGCGGGAAAAAATAAAAATAATGGTTTTTTTTATATTATTTAGTTTTTCCGACCTCTTGAGGACATTATTCGACTATAAATTGATACTGCCATTCACCTTAGTTATTAGTTCATTGTTTATATATTGTGCACTGTATGGCTCTAAAATTATAAGTTGATTAAAAACTAGTAATTTCCATATCATTTGGGCCAAAACCCGCATGAAAACCCATATTCCTACCTTTTTTATGGAAAATATTCATTTTTCATTTTATACTCTGATGTTATATGTGGAAATGACTACTTTTGCGAACTTGTGAACTTTGACGTCATTGTGACGACATACTTGGTATGTGTAAAGAAGTAGAAAACGGTGGACCAATGCTATCAACGGGGATATCAACACGAAATCATCATTGCTTTATTAAAATGAATTCTCGGGGGGTTTAACACCCCACCCCTAGTAAACCGTGTTAACAAAATAGACTTGTAAACATTGCGAAAGTTTGATTACTTTGATGTTAGCTTTGATATTCTGCAAACTAAATAATACTAAATATATACATATTAAAAAAACTTGCCTTTCCAGGAAACAAATTGATATTTTCTTTGGAGGTGTTTTATAAGCATGAGTCCTCTAAATGTTAGTTATGTAGATTTTATGAGTAATAACCCCATTTATTGTTAATTAGTTTCAAGTTGGGTATATCTTTAGCATATACTATACTTGAAAGAAGGAACTATATGTAATGAGAAATTAAAAAAACGAGAAATAGACCACTTTTATCCCCCCAAATTCTTTTTCCAAATGTTATCAAGTTTTTAAATTTTAAATTTTTCTGAGCTCAATGTTTGAATAGCTTCTAGCCAATATTTATGGTGTTTTAAACATGCATACTAGTTATTTTTTGATTAAACATGCACTACAATGTTATGTCTTCTAACGTATTTACTCTTGAAATTAGGTTTGTTTTTTCTGCAAAATGAGTTAAAACATATTGGCGACTAATTAAAGTATTAATTTGAAGGAGCCAAATTTGTAAAAGGTTGAGATTTTCTGAATTTTGGTGGTCATCGTGGGCAATCTGCGCGAAATTTTAGAACGAACGATAATGCAACAGTGGTTAACCTTTAACCGCTTAGGAAGTCGTTGTATACAAAATTGCATGGTTTGTAACATAAACACAATAAAATAGACATCGTCATCGTCGTCGTCTGCATCATCATTGACATCGTTATCGCCGTCGTGCCGTCGTCGTCGTTTCATCGCGTCATCATCATCATCATCATCATCAATCGATCAGTAGCATCATTGTCGTCGTCAAGCTCGATGTTTCCTTATGTACATGTATTGCCACCATCATCACCGCCATCGTTATTCTTTTCATCGTGGGCATCATCCCGGCATCCTCATTTTAAAATAGTAAAAACCGTAGCTATAGTAATCTCACCATACCCAACATTAAAATCAACGGGTTTCATGCAAGTCGAATACGTATTCGATTCCTTAGAGCACAGCGAATCAAACATTTGGGGTTTGACAAACAATCGAACCACATGCAGTGGCCATTTTGAATAAGGAAACACCTTTGTTTCTTGGCGTATTTAATAGTGTCGTCAGTTAGTAACCGTTCATGTCTTTAACATACGGCCAATTTAAAATAGCCATTTCCTTTTATTTCATTTAATTAACACGCATCATAAGTAAGTCAAACTTTCAAACTGAACGCCGTTTTCTCAGAACTAGCATTATGCTGATTCGACAGTATGCAAAACCCCCGACGATATACTCCTAGTCTGCGTTGTATCAGAGAAGATGAGAAAGAAGGAGGTGGGTCGACTGCTACTTCAAAGAAAAAACCCGACCGCCTCCTCACCACACCCACCGCACACATTCATATCAATCGGCTTAAATCTAATCGATTGGACCAAAGACGTACGCTACACGGCCTGGAGAACTATTACATACACCTGTCATTAAATCAGAAAACATTTCCAATTACACAGTTTTCAATTGGATTGCACAGGTCTATACACTGTATGGTTGTGACAGTACAGCGAAACGTACTCGCCCGCATCGTTACCCCCGCCACCACAACTTTTGACCAAATTTCAAAGTATTTTGCGCACTTTGGACACTTTCTGACACAAAAATATGGTTGAGATTGTATGAAAAATGCATTTTATATAATAATTATCAGATCATAATTCACAGGAAATAACCGGATATTGGAAAAATTAGGCCTAAAAATAAAACATCTGTTGTTTTAGTGACCCCCAAAACCTTGAATCAATGTTAAGCTTACCGAAAAAGGGTCGATTTTTGCTGTTTCGTTCGTTAAAAAAGTCACTGATTTCCTCAATTATTTTGCCCCAAAAACGTTAAAATAAATAACAATCAGTCAGAACAACGCGGAGTTCATTGCCAGCAGAGATCTTTTGCTGGAAAATTAATAAGCTATTTTAATGGGAGCGTGTCAATTACTTCCTGTTGTGAAACCCTTCCCGAACGGCCACGCTTGAGGCGGTTGAACACACTACTTCAAAAGGTCCAATCGAGGGGCCCTTGAAGTTTCCTACAATGAGCTGCAGAATGAGCGTAATCCTGGGTAATCGGATTGCCAAATCGAACCATATGTATGATCTTTCTTCATATTCTCTGTTGTATACTTCTACTGAAGACAATATACAAATTATTGAAGAGGATGTTTGTGTCTAAGGATTTCTAAACCGGATAGCGTACGTCGTACACAGCGTGTAAAACAAGATCATTAAAAATATGGTAAAATCAGCAGCGTTATAACAAGGCTAGAAAAAAGAACTCTTATTCATGAAAATGTCAAAATAGGTAACGAGACTAATATACCTACCCGTATAGTGTAGGGTTCGGGGTGAAATAAGTATTTTCTACGGTGTAAAAACACAGCATAAACTTAGACCGCGGTGCTTGATGGCGTGTTGCGTCATTGGTTCACGGGACGGGTAATATTTTGTGCTTGTTTTTCGGTCATTGTATCCTAAATCAACTCAACCAACAGGATTTTACTCTTCTTTAGTCACACGCCTGCGAAACTTAAAAATATCATTAAAAAACATGTATGAGCCTTTTTCATGGTGTCATAAAAACATTCTCAGATGTATTCAAACATTAAAAAAAAACATTAAAATTGGAAAACTTCAAATGTTGAAAAGGTTTTAGGAAATGTATTCAGGGGTGTTTTCCGAAGAATCTTTAATTGCTTCCAAACCACAAGAAGCTACCAAGCTATTCAAAAGAAAATGGGAATAACACCCAGGAAAAAAGTACCAAGCTGAACTTTATTTAGAAGTGACAAAAGAGATATGAGAATGAACATAACAAGTATCTGAAATTCTTTTGTTTTTTTTTCTTTGTTGAACTAATAAGGAATAAAGGGGTAAAGTTGTACAGGGATAAAATGCCTAAGTTATTATAATGTGATTGTATGTCACAAGGATTTAAAAGGCTCGTGGTCATATGGGGTGAAATTTTCAGAATACTTCCGATGCTAAGGTGTCAAATTGTTCGTCCGTTGTATATGACAAAAAGTATATTTAAACATGAGTTCAAAGATATTAAACAGTTAAGTAATTCCAGGCATATTGTTAAGCTATAGGTTGATAGGTTGCTACAGGGTTTATAGGTCAGCTGCCGCCTTATAAAATCATATTAGAATGTATTAATATTATGTGATATCATTTGATCGTACAACATGGCTTCTTTTTGATTTTGAATTGGTGTAATTAAAACTTTGAATGTTTTACCCATGATCTTTAGAGATGTGGTGTGGTACTAAATTTAAAGTAATAACAGCACATTTTTTGAAGAGCGCACCTAATTTTGCCACAGTTGTGTTGGTAATTGTCTAAATAACCTATACCTGCGAGCGACAATGCTAAAAATGCGATCTATCCTAAAATAAGCGATTTGTAATTAGGATTGGGGATACACGATTGTACTTAACGGCAGAGTTTGAAATGGCTAAGTTTATGTTCCTGTCCATGATCATGATGAAATAGTGCACACCTCAAGAAAAATTACCTTAATTTGCCTGAACCACGACCTGAACTGAGACACACACTAATGGATGAACGTAGAAACGTCTATCTATCTATCTCAGCCATTTTTCAGCCCACTGCAGTGCGAAGACCCGAACTCAAGCTGGTGCACGTGGACCAGTCCTGTGCTGCTCTCACACCATGCATGCCAACAAAACCCACAACTCCATCCATCAATCATTCAACCATGCCCACCGTCACGCCGTGAACCCGCCATTGGCCGCCACCCTGCGCAACGTTTTGTCCATCTATTATCATTTGACCGTGCCATGCGTCCCCTTCCATAGCCCCATCTCCATTTTATTTTTGATATGTACTGATGTCTTGAACTGGTCTGCTTCTCTTATCCATCTGAACGTCTTCCATCTCTTTTAGTCCGGGCTAAAAATGAGCTACACCAAGAAATATACATTTTAAATACCCGAAGATGCCTAATTCTTGGTGGTCACTAGACGGTCAGTATCTTTTATTTGTCTTTTAATGTACCATAATGTTTTTGCCCCCCCCGGGGAAATAACCCCCCCACCCCCCCCCATGGTTTGCCACCCCCAATACCTGCATTTTGCCACTCAACAAACCTCCACCAGACCTTCTACTATCCCGAAACTACTGTTCTGATGAACCCAAAATCCTATTTGTGGTATTTTTGTATTATTTTAAGCAACTTTCACTGTATTTTAATAGGGGTCATTTAGTGACCCCCCTATAACTTAATTACCCTGTATCATTAATACATCAAAAGTTTTCCATTATACCTAAATACCTGAATAAGCTTAATTCTTAGGGCATTACACGGTAGAATATCTTATTTGTCTTCATAGGTACATAATTGTGATTTTTCTTAAAGTTTTCTGACCCCCCGGAATAACCCTCATATATTGAGATGCGTGTTGGATTTCGGCCTTTTTACCTAAACCTTCTTATTCCTCATAGAATTCTGATCTAGAAAAACCACATGAAATAAACTCACAGCCTTCCAGGTGATAACGAGTCATTTTTGCCCGGATATTTTGGTGTGATACCTAGCCATAATCTTTCCATACTTCTTTTGTGGTTTTGACACGTACATGGTGCAATTTTCCGGTTATTCCATATTGGAGGACGTTTCCAGCACACCGTTGATTATTATCGGAGATCGCCGATATTTAATTATTTTAATTACAAAATTCATCATTTTGCGACACATAGAGAATTTTGAGGCTTTACCATTCATAGGTATAGGTACTAGCCAATTACCATACAACTGTGCAAAAATCTCAAATGGGGGCGCTCTTCAAAAAAGTGCTGTACAGATAGTAAACTAAAACTTTTCTTAATCCGTGTGAATAGTAGAATACATTAGTTAAAGGCTGACTCAGAGATTTTTTGAGGAGGCCGCCCTCAATTTTCAAACAATCGTGTTTTTTGCATATACATAATAAGTGCTGTCCATACACTAGCACTGTGTGAAATAGCTAAGCTAAAAATTTTAAATATCGAAATTTTAATTATTAAAAAAAATCACAAACTTTGTTATAAAATTCCGAATCCTGGATTTTGTTATAACAGTATTCCTATGGCACTGTTCTACTATAAGAAATGTTTACTGCCATCAAAACGAAAAATCCGATCATCTTAAACTTCGGAATTGAGCATATTAGGTGATTATCTTTAGTTCTAGCCAAATATTTTTATTAATACACAAAAAATTATATTCGAATCTCTGAGTCAGCCTTTAAGGAATCAAAACAAAGTTGGTTTTGCTTTCAACATGTTATGAAATTCAAATTTTATTAAAAAAAAACATTTCCTGAAAAAAAAAAAAAGTTTTTTTGGCTTGGTACTATTTGCCAGGTTTTATTTCGGCTTGGTTACTATTTCATATTTTTTGGCCTTATTCTTCTATTACTACGGGTGAACATTTAGATACTCTGTAAAATGTTTGAAAGGCCTCACAATGGGGGGGTTGTATTACATTATGTGCTCGTTCTAGTATAATCGCATTCATCTAACTCGGAGGGGTGGGGTTTGCGCAGTGGGTCTTCCCTCGCTCCGCACCACTGTGGTCCCAGTTTCGACCCTCGGTCGGGCCGGTGATTCAGTGCGTTTGGTTACAGTCCATACTCGGCCTCGGAAGTTTTCTCCGCGTACTCCGGTTTCCTCTGCTTCTAAAACTGGAATTTCTTCCTAACGTGTATATGATAATAAAAATGAATTTGAAATAAAGTATCTTCGTGACACTAATGACACGATAGCGTTGGATGTGTCGTAAAATACATAATACTTCCTCCTCATATCAATTCAACCGTGACCTCGTCTTACGTACTCTTCAAAGTGTGAACTACATTTCAAAGTTGGCGGACCATTTTATTCAAAGAACGTGCCTGTTGTATTTTTGAGTTAAGCAGAGCTTAAAAAGACGTTCAACTTACCAGAATACGCAAAAGCTCTAGAAGAGGGGGGAGAAAGATTTTCCTGGGCAATACTGCCTATTTGATACAATATCCCCGGTTGAGGTCATTAAAGGACACAACATGAGATGGCCCTCTGAGTTACCAATCAAAAGTGCTTCTATATTTCTATATATACACATTACCACCCTTCTTAAGCTATTCTATAGTTCTTTGATTTGCTCTTTAAATGGTATTGCTTCCATTTTAAAACAATACAAAAATAGGGACTTAGATGCATTGATAGGGAGTAGTACTCGGGGGGTTAAGTTTGAGAGGGTGCAGTTTGAAAAGCCACCAACTATCCAATCTATGAAAAATTTAAAACTATTTCTTACACGAACAACATAATCAAAGGAAGTGTGTTTGTATACAAAGACAATCGTTAAAAAGCTTTCTCAAAACTGCAACTAAGATGACGAGGAAAAACTCTGTCAGATTAAGGAACAAGTGACAGGCAGCTCATCACTTTGCGATGTGATGCTGTGCGCATGCATTGAATTCCTGGATTAACAAACATATATGATAGCGATCTTGGAAACGACAGCCTAAGAAAGCGCCTGGTGTTCATATCGAAAACCAATAATAAGCTATTTTGGTCATGTTGCAAGGCGTGAAGGGAGGAATGCCTAGCGAGAGTCATCACGCAAGGTGTGTGGAAGGCAAACGGCTGGAAGGCATGGCCAGAGGATGACCAACTGAATCTTTGATTAGACCCCCTACAGAACTATATGCTAGCAAAGGATGTCGGAAATGGCGTACCTTTGTTGCAGTCACGAGCTGTCAGTCATGACGGGGTAGATGAACCAAACCAAAACCAACCAATCAATCAAACCAACCAACCAACCAAGTGTCACTATTGGTGACCAATCATTAAAATCAGCACTACATGCACCCCCTTAGAGCCTACCAAATAAATGTACATAAGTTGTAGGAACATCATTTTTTAAAAATACATTTTTTCCCGTAAAAATGGTGGGACAGACACACAGACGAGGGTCCATATTCTTCCACCATATTAGTGAGGCGGGGGACAAAAAATTCTTACCATTGCCCATTTTTGTTTTCATTTATTTCTATTTTAGCGTATAGTTGCACATTGATCATACAGGAGACAATCCGCAGTGTGGACGGAGTGACGATACGAATACACGTGCGAATATTCATAGTAACAAGCACCGTCGGCGTAGTAATCCAAGTGGAGGCGTGGACCTGACCGCCTTCGTCTTATGAAGGTCGAAGCAGTTTTGTCGATATCAGTGGGAACATGCGACCCGATCTTCGTGAAGTTTGACAGCAAATTTTGGGACGACGAGGAGTGGATATTACACGCCAGTGACCGGGCAGGTTATTACCCAGCGTTCATGAATTTGGAGGCCGAAGGTCTGAAACCAGCTGGAACCAACATTCTGATAGGCTTTCTGACGGGAGAGGAAGCTTACCGCGCAGAGCTTCTGACTGATGAAGAAGTGCAGGCTGAGGTAAGCATTGTAACATATAATCCCGGTGTAAAAGGAGATATGGTCCGCCCGGAGCCATAGTCCAGGCTCCACAGACAACAGAATAAGGCGTTAAACTAATTTTGCGTGAAGAGTCAACTGAATCGAGTGCCCTGTTCTTTCACCGTTGTAGGTAGACTATGAGTCCGGAAGACCATATCTCCTGTCACACTGGCATATAATTGCCTAACGTATGTAGGATGGGCATCAAGGGTTGTCCTTCAGAAAATGAAACCATGCATGTTTTTAAACTTGGGGACCAAAAGTAACCCGTACTTTGAATGATGAGCTATGATTAGTACGATAAAAGAAGTATAGAGACGACATAGCCCTACAATAGCAAAAACATTGTGAGCAACAATGTACTTAAAAATAATATATTTGATACACTTTGAAGGTGTCTCGCGATGTGCAGTGATCGTACTTTTTGATTTTTGCGCACTTTTCACCTCAATACGGGGATTCGCTGGTCTTTCTCCGGTTTGTTTTCACCGCGCTGAAGCTCTCTGACGTAGGTCCGCTTCCAGCTATACCCTGTCCAGTGGAACATTACCCCATTCTTTGCCATTTAAACTCTACACATTTTGTGAGAGGAGATGCTCCAAGTTGTGCAAAAATACACTATACGGTCTACTATAGTATAGTTACCTTAGTGTTGTATTATGACCTTCAAGATCTTGCCTAGTGTCATTTCTATTTGGGGAGAAGTAGATAACCGTCCTGTGGTCTCCTGTGTCAGTAACTGCTCGCCAGTGAATCCAATCTCTACACAACCAAACACTTTTTTCCAAGGTCTGCGTGCCTTCATTTGATGTGGAGGGTTTTTATAATGCAAAAAGTAACATCATTGCTTATGCGTGTAACAATCTCCAATGCGATGTCCTATGTCTGCAGGGAACCCACAGAGGAACTGCTAATCATCGCCCAACCATACCAGGAATGGTCCTTGCCATCGAGTGACCACATCAACAGTATGGACATTCTATGTAAAAACAGGCACCGTTATTGAAGTAACCTCGATGTATACTGACAACAACATCGAATTCCTCACCAGCTCAGCTCTGTCATAGTCACATCAGTCTACAAACCTCCATCAGTAGACTTCAATTAAGCACCCTCAATTCAATCTTGGGAATTCCATCAAACCTCATTTTTTCATTGGCGATTTCAAACAGCCATAGTACCCAATGGGGCTACAATGAAGCCAATAAAGACGGACAACCTGTCGAAGAATGGTTAGACAATCAACATCTACGTCTCCGTCACGACTCTAAGCTGCCGCAATCATTTTATAGTGCCCATTGGAAGAGAGGTTACAACCTGATCAAGCTATTGTTAGCAAAAACATCTCTAACACGTTGTAGCAAGATTCTTCTGGATCCTGTTCCACTAACTCAACACCAACCAATCGGTGTCCAAGTCAACGCTGCGTAATAAGACTAAACAGTGCCTTTCAAGCGTCGCTTTAACTTTAGGAAAGTAGACGGGCAAGGATTCACTGATGACCTGGACCAGAACGTGAAGAGGATTGCTCCAAAACCCCATAACTATGACAAATTTGCCCAACTAGTGAACAAGACTGCCTAGAGATTCATACCCAGAGACTGTAAAACATAATATATACCAGGCCTTCCCAAGGAATATCAAGAGTATACCATCATGTTTGAAGCTGATCCTTTCTCAGCAAAAATAACTGCTAAAGGTGAGGAAGTGTCGGAGAGGATCTCACATGAAAAGATCAAAACCTGGCATTCCATAATTGAATCCACCGATATGACCCATAACAGCCTGAAAGCATGGTCTACTATCCGAAAGCTCCGAGGGGATCCAACAGAACTTCCACGGGAGCCATCTAAGTTGCCCACCAACTACTTTTTAAATTGCAAGTGCTGCAAGAAGATCAAACTAGATCGTAAGAGGTATAGTGACGACCCTGGTTTCACTCGCCCCTTCAATATGGACGAACTGGAAACCCGTATTGCTAAACTTCGACCAGCAAAAGCAGTAGGCCTTGCTAACATCTCAACTGAGCAACTGAAAAACTTCGGCCCAATAGCAAAGAAATGGCTTCTCGAGCTGTACAATTGCTGCCTTATATTTCCCACAAGTTCCCAAAGATCTGGAAGAAAGCACATGTTATGACACTCCTAAAGCTATATACCAATATCACTCCTCAGCCATACGTACAAGTTCTTTGAACGTCTCCTGCCCACCTGTGATAGACGGAACATCTCACATCAGAACGAACATGTTTCCCGCCAGGCAAATACTTAACCTAACTCAACACATCGAGGATGGTTTCGAGAAGGGTTTGACTGGAGCCATGTTCGTCGATTTATCAGCAGCTTATGACACTGTTAATCACAAATGCTTGCTCCATAAAATTTTGGAACTCTCCAAGGACATCCTCTTGACTTCATAGCTCATCAAAGGATTGCTTGCAAACAGGATGTACTTTGCTTTAGTTTCTTTGTGTGTAAATCAAGTAATTTTGTAATTTTTATAATAAACCCACTCCGGAATGGTTTTATTCCAATGGCTTAGATTGCACAACTGAAACGCAAGAAAATGCACATCCCTGTAAACCTTTCAGACTGGTTCACGACCTTCGTTTTTATGTTATCATTGTCTAAAGGTTCTAGGTTTACTAGTGGGCATGTAAATTTAACAATTGAAAATAAGGTCTTTGACTGAAAAAGGCTGGCTATCGTTTTCAGTTGCATTTTTCACCTTTGCTCAAATTGGAGTTAAATTCGCTATGCTCTGACATGGCTCAACGCACTTTCGATAGTCATCCCGAACCGGAAGTATATCATTCTCACTTGACCTTTAACAGATTCTCGCCGGCGCATGCGTTTTTTGAACTCCGAAAGGGCTTATTCAATCAGTTGGAAACAAAATATTTGATTTCTCGAGCAATATGACGAAGCATAATGTTCTCAGACTTTGCTCTCTAACGATGATTATGAATATTAAGAATGTTACCAACTTCAGTTTTAAATCAAAATATGCCAAGAAAATTGACGCTGCCTTATTAAGGGTGATCTGTATTGAACAAGATGATTTTTGACCGCTTAATTTTCTGATCTGACCTCATTTCGATTTACGTGAATATTTATGTAGTTATTTGCATAAGAACTTTGGAATATTGTTGTCTCAAGATGTGTATTAGTTATATTTCGCAATATTAGTATGGTTAACAGCTTATATATGTATTCCGAAAACACGTGGATTGCGAATACATTCTCAGAATATCATATCTTGAGATTTTTTCGGAATAGTGAACCTTCGACTTTTTGGGAACAGTGATTCTTCCCTCGAGGAGTCCCTTCAAGATTACAATGACACAATGACTTTGAAGTAGTAGGAGGTAATCTTCCACGTGATTGATAATTTGTTCGTGGTAGAAAAGTTCATGATTTGGTGTGGAATATTGTGACAACGCATAATTTGCTCTAATTTTGCTCTTCATAAGTGAAACGTGGTATCCAGTGAATACCAAGATCCGAAATACCCTTCTGACAGCTCGGTTTTTGATAGCATATGCAAAAACGATTATAAATGGTTGATGATAAACCACAATTTGTTTTTGTTAATTTAATATGATTGGTCCAAAAATTAGGAATATCCGAAGTATAATTAAATAGGTAACACAACAGTGATTGTAACAACTAGGTATTATTAGTTTTTACACTTTATCTCGATCGATTTCCGGGTGGGATGACTTTAAATGGCCGTGCAAGTTCAAAGGCGTTGGCATTCAACGATGGCACATAAACAGTTTTTTTTTCAAACACTAATACATGCAGCGAAAATTTAAAAAATAGTAGCTTGTGCTGTGTGTTCCAATCGTCTTTGGGACCCCCCTGATTTACCCGGAAGTAGTATCGATTTGACATCAGATGAAAGACCGTATTTTCTCATTGTCGTCCTGAAATTTGAGCCCTCAAATCCATTTCATTCCCAAGATATAAACAAAAAACCGCCGTTTTAGTGGTTAACCATCAATATTAGCACAGTATTGAATAGGGCTTTGCAACATGCATTATTGCGTCTACCATCAAAACCGCAAGTTTGTTTCCCACGGTACTTGATGGGGTGTATGTGCAAGTTCCAGGCTCTCATATCAAGTAGAGAACACAATAGACATAAATCGGAACAAGCACCTTTAAGTTCCAAAAAACGAGTCCGTGGTAATTTCCTTCAGCAAAGGTAACCTCTTTAGAGTTTAATGTCCATAATATTCCTATCATTAAGGATCTGCAAGTGGAAATGATCAATTCTGGAAGTAAATTAAAGTTCACTAACAAATTTTTCCCGTGTAAATATAGTAGAAATACTTTAGGTCATGTGATAACATCTGTTTAACAAGGGAAATGGGGACCTAGAAGTGGCACAGAGCGATTTCAATTCTGACCATTGTTGTTTTTCTATTTGTTTTTTTTTGTCATTGTATTTTTAGGTGGTTGAAGTTCTGCGTGGCATGTATGGAGCTGAAAATGTCCCAGAACCAACTGAATTCTATATGTCTCGCTTTGCAACCGACCCATCCCTCTACGGAAGCTTAGCTACTTGGCCGATAGGCAGCATCCCCGAAGACTCCATGATACGCCTCAAAGCCCATATCGGCAAGCTGTACTTCGCACCTGAGGATGCCAGCGACGAGCATATAGGCATTCCATTCGGTTCAGTTAAATCAGGCCAATCAGCCGCTGAGAAGGTAGCACACTGCATTACAGATGGTAACTGCATGGAGTACGAACCTGTGGAACCACAACCTCCACCACTGTGCATTGATGTCAAGCCATATAACCAAATGAAGTTCCGTAAAAACTTCAATGAAGCCGACAATGGCTTAATCTGAAAATGAGTTTGGACAAAACTATGCAAATAACGTACCTTGTTAAGGTCCACTGGCTAATCTATTTTTAGAGTGTAGAAATACCAATTTAGTGAACTATTACGCTAAGACGGTGTAATACTTTTTAAATAAAAAAGCAGTAAATTAGTATCATTATACATAGGGGAGAGGTCATTATCTAGGCCAGAGGGAGGGGTGGAGCAACTTTTTCGGCAAAACATCTCGCGTTTCCCCTTCGCTTCCGTTGAAAAAATCCGCTTTCTTTGAATTTATGAAATTTCCTCCAATTTCCAAAGTTCATCCTTGATGAAAATTTTAATGTACCCCCCCCCTCTCGTTAAAATATTTGTCGGATACCCCTCTCAAATCCTCCACCTCCCTAACGTAAATAATGACCCCTTCCTAACGTTCAAGAAAATTAAGATAATTTCTGATTGGCATAGGTAGTTTGCACGTGGTAGTTTTTTGACCACCAACCATGTTCCAGAAACAGTTCTCCCTCACTAACCTCAAAGGACAGCTATTGGCAGACGAGAAATAAAAAGAATGTGTTCCATGAAGTGTGAATTTACTGCAAATCCAATGTATTCAAAGGCCGCTTTTTAACACTGATTTTGCTAAAAGCAAAAAAAAAAAGAAGCTACATTGTTATTTTGGTGGTTTTGGGTCAATAAATACAACTTTTTAAAATGTTTGTCGACTTTTTCATGTGTGTTGAACGTTCAACATTACGCAATTGAAGCAATAATCAGACGATGTGACTACGCCCCATTCTATATAATCGGCTGTGGGTCACGAATGCCCCTTTTAATTTGAAGCAATTCATCCAGTTTGTGGAATACCATCATTTCAAGACGGAAACCTTGATATGGCGATCAAGGTGATATGCATCGATAAGACTCGCCACAATACCAAGTACTTTTTCACTGTATTTCGAAGAGGGACTGATACCAGGGGTTCCTATTCCTAACACTATTCGCTGATGTAGAGCACGTTAGAATAAGACTGGCTCACGCTAACTTTGGTTCGAGCCATTGATCACATTGATCACAACACAAATCCTATGGCATATCATAATTCGGAACAGGTGCTTGAGCCAAAGCGTGAACACAGTAATCAATGGATACTAACGTGCACTACACCAACGAATAAATAACACGAAAATGCATTGATGGCCATTCTGAAGGGTACCTAAGCGAATAGGGGTCCAAGATTATACAGGGGTCAAAATTTTAGAGTGATCCAATTTTGTTGAAAAACATAACCATTGGTATGGTCAAATAAAAATTAAAAAAAAAATGTCTAAGTTTTATGCTATCTCCAACTTATACTTCCGACTAGAGGTTAGAGACCATCTAAAGACTTTAAAAATGGTACCTTCCGCCGCCTTGTCAGGCGCTCGAAATTTAAAGGGCATTTCGTGATCCACGACCTCGTCCCCCGACTTACCTAAAAAAATTGAGATACATCATCTGAACCGTTAGCCTTAGTAATAGACAGACATAAATTACAGCACAGTGGCCTATAGGACCGTGGAAACAAGCAATTGCTAATAACACAAAACCGCAAGATCAGAATCAACTCAAATTTTGTGAATAAGCTTTTCTCAAGGATATCTAGTGAACCATCTTCTTATCGTATCGAAACGTGGTTCTCAAATATGATCAGCCAGAGGTGGGTACAATGTCTGGCTGCTTCACTGAAAATCTGCAGGTCATTGTCTGTGCACTGTTTGCTCCCAACATTGGGCAGACCAAAAGGTACTCATTTGTCTGTGGGCTGTTCCACTTATCCACAGTAGGGTCTTGATCTGCTTCCAGGTAGCCGCACTTCTGCAAAAAAAACCTTAGATCGACCGATTCTGGTTCACTATATGTTGAGGCATCGCCATTTCAGCCCATGAGGAGTGGGCTCCAGGTGGAAGATGCCTCACCAGGTTCAATAACAATACATGTTACTTGGTTGATAGCAAGTCCTTCTTTCCACAACTCCTTAGATATTGCTTCAAGGGGTGGACTTTGCTTAAGAAGCTCTCCCTGGAGTTAAGGCGGTTAGCAGCTGATCTCTGTCTGGACATGGGGTGCTTTGCATTAGATACTTGCCAGCTACGCTCTTAAATGCTCGCTGCACTACGACTGTTGGAGCAATTCATGCTTGGATGTATAAGTTGTCCGTTGGAGTGGACATCCTGTGATAAGCAGGCAGGAGGCATTTAACGCTGGATCAAGCTTCTTGGCATGGTTTGATCTTTCCCATACAGGGCAATCATACTCTGCACATGAGTAGCACAGGCCAAATGCCATCGATCTTCGATTAACACCCCCTTGGATTTTTCTTTACGAAGCCGCTGATCCTTATGATTTTGGTACGGGTGGGTCGGTATAAGTCTTCTCATCTTTCCATTGATACTTAAACGTTCCAATAGTCCACCATTTGAAGTCATAGTAATGTTTTAATGATTTAATTATCATGGGAAACAGGAGGGTCCCTAATCCCAGACACAGCCAAAGGTTAGAGCGGCAGCTCCTCTTGGCAGTTTTGCCACCACAATTTTCCAGAGGGTGGACCATCCACACATGGACCTGTTCACCACAATCATGAATCGTCAGCTTGCGGCATATTACTCTTGGAACCGGGATCCCCGGGCAGTTGGATGGGACGCCACGGCGGCGGACCTGTCAGGATTGATAGCTTATGCTTGATCATAGCTTTTCTCAGTCACCATGATCCCAAGAGTCCTCGAGTGGCTCTGTCCCGACACTGCCTGGTCTTGCTGGTAGTCCATTGTGGTCCACGGCAGCTGCGTTTTCCCAGGCTGTTTGATCTGCTTGTAAGGGAACAGATCTGGCTTTCAAAGCGAGGGGACCTGATAAGAGGTCCTCCAGCCTATGCGTTCGTCCCGGAGTTCACAATCCACGCTCTGAACCTGTCTGGCACATTTCTGCAGACTGTACACTGAGGATGGGGCTTTCTGAACAGACTGCCGTGCTCACTGTTCAGGCAAGTCCACTAGAGCATCTTAGGATTCTCGACTCCGCTGTTACCATGCATGGTGTGCCGATAGAGAGTTCGATCCAATTCCTGCTATAGACCAGATTGACAATTTCCTCAAGAAAGTCCTTCAGGAGGGGGTTAGTGCCCTGGCTGTCCGAGGTTACCGAACGGCCATAGGCCGGACCCGTAAAGGGTTTCGGTGATGGCATGACGGTTTCCTTTAATCCCTCTTGTCCAATCTGATGAAGGGCATGTTTACGGATCATCCCCGGTTCGTAGCCTTGTTCCGGAATGGGATTTGCCACGGGTCTTGCAATTGTTGGCATCGAGAGCTTAGTCTTCTGGAACTTCCTAGTGTCTAGTTGCTGTGGCTTGTGGCGCCCAAAGGGGTTCTGACATGCCTTGTCTACGGACGAGGCTCACCTCCGCTTTGAGCACAAGGAGGTCTCTATTCTTCTACAAGCAGGCTTTTTGGCCGAAACCAGTATTTCTGCCACCTCTCAGCAGAGAGGCAGGCCGCTCAGAGAAGCCTTGGTACCTAGTTAGAGCTCTTTATCTCTACTGTGCCACTGCATGAGCCTGCAGCAAGGCCACATTGAGCCGGCTGGATTTCCTCAGTCTTCTGAAATGCAAACAAAAATACCATGATTGGTACATGGTTGACTGGCTTCTTGTTTAGGGCATATGATGTTTGAGCTCAAGCTTCCTCCTGGGCATTTTTAAAGGGGCCTCCTCCAGACATTTTTGACGTCGGTTGAAGTTCACCTTCCAACAAGCCTATATGAAAGATGCGTTAGTCAAGAGGAGAGGAGGTGTCGCCGTCGAAGCCCTCTTGGCGGGTCGACTATATAGCATCTTGAACCAGGAGCATTAGGCGAGTACCGGGTAGGGCGTTGACAGGGGTTGCGTTGGCTACCTTCTGTAACTTTCAACTGCCACCGGTTGAGCCAGTGGTATTCTGTGCAAATGTAACGTTGTGAAAGGTAGCTAGCACTAGCGCAGCGTATTCCCTCTCCGGAGTGAGAGGGCGATACATTTGAGTACGATACCTACCCGCGATTTGTTATTCTCACTAAGGTCGTTTTGAGGTTTGTCTTTTTTGCGGAGGAAGGGCGAATCACAGCACCGCTTGATGCGGTCCGTGACATAATTTGGTGCGCGCCTGTCCCACTTTTCGGCAGATTGGCTTATTTTTAACAGTGGTAATGAAGTTTCTGATAGCTTCTGATGAGGCCCCAAATGAAATACTTGTGCAAAAGTGTCTATCACTAGTCCTCACAAAAATATGATTACCACCCATGCCTCATCATTTTCTATATCTTCCAAGAATGTTACATATATTCACTGATTTTACACATATTTTAAGCGGTTTTCATTATTTATATAGATTATTGTCATGTTTTTGTTTAATATTTGTTTTAACTGACCAATGGCTAATTTACGTTGAGAAAACTTGTAAAAAACTTCTGAATACGTACTTTCTATGCCTAAAAGCATTATGGTGCCATGGGTTGTAAGCCTCACAAAATTATGTTTATTGTGATTTTTTACCCTCCAAACATGTTATAACACACCACTTTTTACTTCTAGTGTATTGTGCTCATACATGCGTCGCCCGCGATCACATACCGTCGTATTTCACATTTGAGTTTTTTTTTGCGAATTCGCCTACTTACTTAGTTCTCGAGTTCTTCCCATCCACAAAGTTTCATACTGTGAGGTGACTAATTAATTTAGTTTATAATACTGAATTTTTGACATTTTCCTCAAATCATCATATCCGCGTTTCACATACGTCCGATTTTAAAATCGCCATTCTTTACACGTTTTTGAGATAGCGTTGTATTTTCCGATCCCAAAATAACCGATTTCACATACAGATCTATTTTGACGTATTTCCATCGGTCTTTCCGTAAACAAGCTTTTCACATAGGTCTTTTACGTACATTGAAAACAACGGTGTAATTGCGTCGTAATTTTTGCAATATACATTTTTGTTATTTCACATACAGCTTATAACTTGTATCCTAATAAAATAATATAATTGAGCAGTTTTAAGTTGGATTTAGGGTTTATAATGGACTTTAAAAGTTTTCTTCAAAACAGTAAGTCTAGATGGTTCTTTTATGCTTCGTTTAGCCGTATCTACAGGATGTCCGCGATAGATTTGAATTGGCGATTTTCTCGGAAACGTGTTTTGGTAAATACTACAGTGTGATGTGGGCGACAATGCTTATAGGCTTGCGTTCGAGCCCTGTGAGAGATTCAGCTATCTTGTATTTCGGACAAGAATTAACCGCTTAGTTGTCCCGACTTACCCATGTGATATTTGGGAATCTGTCCCCGCTTCGAGGTTCTCGATATCGTTGTGATAAGGGAAGCGCTGATCTCGATCTGCTGCATCCCTTTAAATGATGCTACAATGTTTTATGGTATGGTTTGGGCACAGTGACAGCGGCCATTTGTGAAAGCTCTTAGAGGCCGAATAGCATAAGGCGCTATATAAATTTTTCTTCTATTATTATTACTTCAGGCCAATTGGCCTGCGCAGTTATGACTCATTATATTCTTAGAAAAGGTCGTTGACCTTTGACCTTGAATATCTGACCACGCAGCAACTAGACGGCGGACAAATTCTTCCATAATTCAAATATTGGCCTCTCAAAAAATACAAAAGTCCTTATTAAATTTGTTCCAGGTTAATAGGACATGTTTCACATTAAGCCTACTACTACAATTCAGCGGAAATGGTCTCATTGTTTGTATCGTCATCAAAATTAAAATAAGGTATCGTCCGGGTGTTTCCATAACATGACCCATCTACTCACTTTTCTAAGACACTTATGAATTCGGAACCCCTCACGTAATAAAGCACAGGTTTATTCTTTTAAGTTTTCCGATTATAATTTGTCAAAAATGTGTTTCAGATGGGTCAGGTCACGAAACTCCTATAGTTTGGACAATGTACAACAGATTACATCCAACATTAATGGCGATAGTACTAAGATGTTGTAACTTTGTAATTACACACTTCAGATAATCTAAACTGTAGCCTATTTCAATTTACACAACAATATCATACTTCAAACACCCTGCAACCCGTCACACCTGTGACATCCTTTGAGGAGGGAGTATTAGTATTTAACGACACATCAGCACTATCTGTCATTTTAGTGTCACGAAGATACTTTTATTTCAATTCACTTTATTAATCATATAAATGTTAGGAAGAATTAAAGCCCAGTTTTTAGAAGCACAAGGAAACCGTAGTACCCGGAGAATCTCCTGCGAGGCTGAGGTGCCATCCTTTTGACACCACGGACATTTCTTTTGACACCACTGAACCCCTGAATTCTGTCACCCTTCGTCCCTTGCATCGTACACTCCCCCCTCAATCTGTCAACCCTTAACATTACTTGATACCTGATCATGTGTCACGACAAATAAACTTTGAACACCCCGACCCACTTGACACTCAGACCTGGTGACTCCTGACCACCTCTGACACAGCTTGACATCCCTGACCTGACGTCCTCAACATCTTTACATTCTTGATATCTCTGTCACCCTTTGGACAACCTGAACCCGCGTGGCACCCGTGGTCACATACAGATACCCTTTGATACTCTGACACTACTTTTGACACGGACTCCTTGACACCTTACAGACACGGACTCCTTGACACCTGACACAACCTGACACCCCTTGCCCCTAATACCTTGACATTCCTTTCACACACCTGACATTACTTCACACCCTTGACCCCCTCATCTGTTGACACCTTTTCATGTTATGCCACGGACACCCCTTGACACAAGTGCACCCCTGGCATCTCCAATACTCTTGACACCTAACACCCCAACACTGACATCCATTGATATCCTTAATATCCTTTGACACAAATCCACATTTGACACCCTGTCAACCTTTGTCTCCCCTGACTGCAACACCTATGCTTTGACAACACAATGACTCTCCTTGCGACTCTTGACAACCCTTGACACTTTGCCAGCTGAATATACTCCTTGACATCACCTTGTCAGCCCTTGACATCTGACTCCTCTGATACCCGACACCTTTGATCCCCTGGCCATCATTTGATGCAATTGACTCCTGTCACCTGACACCCGTGACCCGACATCCTTTGACAAATCTGAGCCACTTGACACCTGGTGTCCCCTTTAACACCTTTTATTTAATAACCAATTAAACCACTTGAACTGTTATGATGTCTCGTGGACGTCCAAGGGTCAGAAATACCTTTCAACACAACTAAATGACCTGTGCACAATTATCTAAATTTATATACCGGTATAACAAAAAATTAATGATTTCTAATCAGATTGAATTCAAGAATTTGGAATGTTCCAAACGTAATACATGTACACTTCAATGATTAAACTCAACATTTAAAGTCCCCCCCTTACCCAAATTCTTCCGACTTGACGGCTTATGTCTACAATTAAAGAAGCATTGCAGTTCAACGATGATATGTCCTCCAGCACAGACTCCAAAAATACAGTATTCAAAGTCACACTTATCAATCCTCAGGTAATCGACATGAGAATCGTCTATTCCTGACGGTAATTTTGTCCAGCAGTTCAAGACGACAAGTTGAACAAGTCCCTCGACTACACTAATATTCCACAGTATATCAGTCCCATCACCCGATTTCATCGTCCACAATTGGAATCCTATTTTGAATTCCCGCACTTTTGGCTTCAAAGTCATAGTAGATAATTACATGCGACTTCGCTCCATGGAATTTTTAAATCCTGGCACTAGGTAACGTATGGTCTGCTACTCATTGCAGACCAAAACTAGCTTAACTATACTGTTATAGCTTCCTGGTTACTATGCTGGCCCCGAGTCTTTTCAGTGAGTAGTATTTAACTCTCTCAGCTAGATTCCCCTCTCAACAATAAATCTTACAGCATCCTTAAGCATAAAAACTTGCACTGACCAATTGGATTTCACAAATTGGATTTGCATCACTTCACATTTATAACATCATAGGGAATCCCCGAATATTGCATTTGCTTTTTGATCTCATGCATAAACAAGTTTGACTCAAGTTTCTAAATTTACATCCCGGGGAACCCCGCTCATCTCTTGCACAATCCCTACCGATGATGTAAATACATGTGGGATCTCAATATCGCACTAGGGAATTCCCTATTCTTTTCACATAAAGACTTTTTCCATGAAAACTTTTTCACATAAATTGAGAAATATGGCATTTTAAAAATGTTTTTAATCAAAAAACGGAGTTTAATTAACAACACATGAACCCCCCCCATTATCTTACACCTCTCATCTTGACGCCTACACTGACCCCCTAATTGATATAATGATAAAATAATAATAGGAACACATGTATGTGATATAAAATTGACCGAGGCAGTTATGGAAGAGCGCGATGAAACCCTGTCTATCTCCCTTCCCTGTGACTACGTTAGACCCCCTAAATACCATTTGACACTCTTGATCACCTGATATCCCATAGGAACCCCATCCTAACACCTCTGAGAATTAAAGGCACTCTCAGATTTGCCGAATCAACAATCAAAAAAAAATCCTCAAAAATCAGAATTTGCAATGTCTGTAACAGTATAGGTATCCTAACATATCCTAAAAATGATATGACCGAACAACCTCACATAGGATCAACATCCGGATACTATATTTTAGTCATTAGTGGCTGTACGGACAAGTAACTACAACACGTTAATTGAATGGATTCCGTATCTTGAACACTTGGCCGTTTTCTTCCTTTCTCTGTCATTTCTTCAGTAAATGTAACTTATGAGAATACTCCGTTTATCCGTGTCACTTTAAAGCTTTTTCCTCAATTTCCAAATATTTTCACCCCCCCCCCTCTTTCGGATAGAATCACTGATAGTGTCTTTAATACAAAATTTCTTGAGATAATGTAAATCTTCTGGCAATGGGATCAAAGGAAAAAATGTTCATTTGGTTACAACTTCGCAGAAACAACCATTTTTCCACAAAATATAACTTTTATAATTACCATTTATTGGTATTATGGCAAGGCAATTGTAAAGGTTCACATTTTCATGAAAATGAAAAATGCCATCCAAGTTTTTCTGAATATTAGTGATCAAGGGACCTCACTACGATACATTGACGCCAGCAAATAATACTTATTGACAGTAAATCCACTTTGTATTCCGCGGACAGAGCTCTTCGATTCCCCTTTGTTTAGTTGAACTGCAAGCTTTGTTAACTGTCCCCTGCAGTTGAATAGATGTCAAGCGTTATAGACATTATCCCCGCCCAGGTTAGGGTAGACGTTTCACATAGAGTCTCATACGGCAAATGAGGTATGGCGTTGATTCCGTCATGCCTGATGATGTTTGTGCAGTAGCGCAGGACGAATCAATGGCAACTCTTTTGTATACTTGGGACTTCTATATGAACATCTACCCATTGTATGAGCTGGCCTCGTTCGCGATAAAAAAAACTTGAAGGTTACTACGTGAGTTCAATACTGTTTGACTGTATATTTCATCATTATTGAAAAGAACCGATGTGAACACAACTCACGGTTGATATGTTTCTTGGAATTAAGCTGTGAGCCTACATTTTCTTGCAGAACCAAGATCCATAACTTATTGCGGGACCTCATTTTTATTCAATTTCCCACCAGGTCTTTATAAAAACACAAAAGAAGGGGTTCTAGCGACCTATGCTACAACATGTTCAATTGAAAAGAAATGGGGTTACGCGGCAAGTTACAGTAAGTTAAGTTTTGTTTCTGCTTTATCCTCTGCATTCCGAGCGGATTTACTGGATATCAACAGTGCTATTATTTGCTCGAGTCACTGCTGCTGATGTATATCTACTGGTCACTGCTATTTAGGAAACAGAAATTGTGGATACATTTTTATCATTTATCAATCAATGTGCAACTTTTGCACTGACATCCCCCAGAGTATGCAAAGTATATTTAGACATATAACTGCGGAAAGAAAAGAAAAAAAAAAACAGAAATCAGTTACTTCCCCCGATAATGCGTAACCAATGGTCCTTATGCAAGCATCTTTATCTCTTTGATCCCATGGCGATAATTCAGAGTCAGTGAAGACTCAAATACTGTTAGATGTGTATAAAAATAATTTTTCTCGCATGTCGTTGCTGGATTGCACATCTTCCAAAATAAATGTGATGGTCTTAAGATTTATGAGGTGGGGTCATGTCCTTTTCATCTAGCAATAAGAGTTTGTAAATTTTTCTGGTCACATCTGGAAAACTCCCCAGTTTCCCTAAATTATAACGTATTTAATGGTGCGTGTTCCGCCAGATCCTTTGTGCCCCCTGAATACCCAGTATTATCGATTTTGGAATATAATGAAAGGTTATATTTCTCATTGTCGTCCCTGAAATTGGGCCCTCAATCCCATTTATTCCCAAGATATAAACAAAAAATACATCGGTCCTCGGCCCGCTTGTGTCGCCTGCCGTCACGGTTTGTGATGATAGGCCAACATCACCTTTGACCTAATATGTGACTTTTGACCTCAGTTAAACAAATGATGGCCTGCATGTAACTCCATTCAGCCAAGTTTGGTTCCAATTGACTGCACCTTTTCAAATAGGTCAATTTTACATTTTCAGCCTATTTTACAACTTGACATCACATAACCGTTGACCTTGGTACTGTTACCTTTGACCTCATCAACAAATGAGGGGTCACATGTTGCGTCTGTGACCAATTTTGGTTCCAATTGAACTCGACTTTTCAAATGGTCATTTTACTTTTCAGCCGATATTACAACTTGACCTCACATGACCGTTGACCTCGGTATGTGACCTTGTGACCTCAGCACAAATGGGGGGAATGCCATGTTTTGTACCGTTACCCAAGTTTGGGTTTAATATCAAAATATTTTTGATATTACAGGCTATTTTACCCTATTTCACAACAATCAGCCATCAACAACAGACATCAAACGACACACAACTAACAGTGACAATTTATCCCTTTGTGTCTTCCTGCCTTAGGTCCAGGCTACACAAAAACCACTGTTTTTAGTGGTTAACCATCAATATTAGCACAGTATTGAATAGGGCTTTGCCAACATGCATTATGTCGTCTACCTCAAAACCACAATTTGTTTCCAATGTTTCTTGACGGGCTGATTCAAGTGCCAGGCTCTCATATCAGTAGAGAATACAATACACATGATCGGAAACAGCCTTTAAATTAATACCTGATTGCAATTTTTACTCGGTTGACCCTTGCTATGCTCATCCTGGAGCAACGGTATTCACAAAAGCGGTTAACTTTAAATTTAACCCAGTGTTAATTTGAACCCCGGGTTAAATATCCCAAGGGCATACATGATTTAACCCATGATCTTGGGTTCCACCCGGTTTAACCCGATTAAAGTTAACCCCTTTTTGTGAATACCGCGCATGTATTTAAAATCCCAGCCAAATATTCCACTTTAATATACATTAGATTTCTTATTCAAAAATATGGCAGCGTAACCGTAAATTCGCTATAGAATATTTGAGATAGTGAAATACATGCTAGATGTGTCAATCAATCAGTGTTATTTCTTTTCCATCAAAGCACAAAGATTAATACACATTTTTAAAAAAATAAAAAGTGATGGAGGAGGTACAACGATAGGCAGAGCCTAGAAATGATGCACCCCTGTTACAAAACACTAAAGACAATGGACATTTACGTTGCACAGAGCGTTACATACACAACAGACGGACGTTTACATTTTATCCTCAAAATAATACGTATAAATTATACATACATGTTGCAGAGTCAAACATAAATACATTAAGCCTGATTCTAGTTACACTAAATACGATTGAATATAAGGGGAGTCATGCAAAACGCAGGGTAGGTTTAGCTATAATCTCTAGAAAATATAGTACACAACGGCAATGTACTTCGTTATCTTTCTTTTAAGAATGCGTACCTTGTTTCTTAAAAATTGCAAATTTTTGGTGAGCAGTTTGGAAATGTCTCTTGGTATTTGGATTCCATAATCTAGGTCCATTGAGACAATAGATTTTGTTTTGGTGCGCTGATCATTTCTTTATATCTTGTATTTCGAATTTGAGTATCTTTGCGTCTTTTATAATATCATCAAAGTTTAGGAAAGCATAAGCACCCATATTTATCCATAAACAGAGCCATTTCTCTTTTATACATCGAAAAATATCAATACATTAAATCTTTTAAACAGTGGATTTTGAATGACTTAAATATGGGCTATTTCGAAATATTACTACAGAGCCCCTCTTTGAATGAGGTGAATTTTGTCCAATAGTTTATTTGACTTCTCCCAAGTTAAAATTCCATAGTTTATTTTTGTAAAACAAATGAACAATACAATTGGTACAAAGTTTTTTTCTGGTAAGAATCTACCCTTCCATTCAAAACCCCAATATTTTGAGCACGACTTACAAACACTATAAATTTGTGTTTGCCATGTTAACTTCTCATCAATAACAAGACCAAGAACTTTCGCTTCTTATACACGAGTTTTTTACTCACACCCCCCCTCTAATTGTTACTGTTGACATTTCATGCCAATATTCCTTACTTATGCCTTGAGCTAAATAACCTTAATTTGGTCTTATTGCTTTAGTGCAAGCTTTTTGCTTTAAACCAATTACTGACCTCTTGTAATTTTCTCTGTTTACTATGTACATAAAACAGAACTCCACTTAATTGAATAAAATACAGTAGTATCGTCGGCAAAGAGAATAAAGGATAATAATTTGGAAGTATTACAATATCATTCATATAAATAATTAAAAATAGGGTCCTAACTTGATCCCTTGAGTACACCACATCCAAGGGTTCGTTTCCAAAATTTCAGAATTAATGATACACTTGTTGCCTTTCAGTCAGGTAATGCAAACCATTTATAGGAAGGAACCTCTAAGGCCAAATGATTATGATTATGTAAGATAAATATTATGTCGATAGTATCAAATGCTTTAGTAAATCCATAAAATATAGCTGTTCTTATGTTGATCATTTGGCATGATTTTCAATCAATTATCAAATCCAAAACGCCATGTAAGTGGGAAAACACTGGATTACTTCGAACCCCAAGGTTTTTTATACATAACTTGTTTTATGTTCAAAACGTTCATACACTATGATCTGACTACGTTCCAGTAATTTAAGAGAAACAGAGTAACACCGACACAGGTCTATAATTTCCAAATGATTCAGGATTTATTCTTTTTATATATTGGTATATGACTTTGGCAATTTTCAGATCATTGGGTACTAACCAGTAACAATAAGGTTGTTAAAAGATTTTTAACGGGTGTGATATTCAGTTGCAATTTGTTTGACTAAATCTCGAACGTATTTTATCATGACCAGGACTCTTCCTGCTACCACGTGTATTAATCATTTTTATGATTTCTTCCTCGAAGTTGGATTAAAGACAATGTTGATCTCTATTGGGTTCCCTGAGATAAGAGAGTACATCTTTACCTGTATGATAATATTATAGCAGAGAAGGACCTATACCTGAAAGTACTTATTAAATTCACTGGATATGTTCTTTGTTGTTTATTATGACACAATCATTTTACAACTCGTCACACGATTTTCGCCTTCTACTTCTCAAGAATGTTATTTAAAATTCTCCATTTTTTCTCATATTGTCTTTTTTCTTTATCAACGTAGTTCAGAGAAATCCCCTTCTTGCAAGTCGAAGTATCGAGGGTAACCTATTACGATACACTTTATAAAGGTTTATGTGTACACGTTCATTTGGTTTTCGAAGGGATTTTTTTTATACAATCGATTTTTTTGTGCGAATCGATTTCATAAGACCATTTGTACCTGTGGACCTGGGATATTTTTGATTTTCGAATTGGACTTAACCTTTGGAATACATTCGTCATAGAGTGAGGCAAATTTTTCCATAAAATTTGTATAGACTTCTTGCATCTAAGAGGAACAGACTACTCCCATTTTACCTCACTTAATTTTTGTTAAATTTCATATGTTTGCCTGGTTAAACGACGTCGTTTCTGTGTCGGGCAACCAGTAGACATCACGCTACGTTTATCCACATCATTAGTATTAATAAATCGGTAAATGGTCGCTAATATCTGTTCCCAATAATCCAGATGTAATATTTGTATAACAATTAGTGAAATATTATCAATTAAGACTACGGAAGTTGATGTTGATCCTATTTGGCTTTGTGATAATGGGGTACAGGCATAATGATAAGTACTAGAAAATTCACTGGTTGGGGAGAGGGGGGGGGGGGGGGGGGGCGGGGGGGGTGGGGGGTGTGTATCTTCATTATAACAATTTAATATTACAAATACAGCCCCATAGATATACAGTTTTTTTCTTGTTTGGTTACCTTGGAGAGCAAATCATGACATAAACGTGTTAAATTCACCAACGCGTTGATCTGGTGGCCTATAGACAACACCAATCACAATGTTCTGAAACCGTCCCTAATTATTTTCTAAATAAGGTTTCAACAAAGTCAGGGTGTTTAACTTGAGATAAATCTGTACGAAGCTTGTATTTAAAGTCATCTTAATCAATAACAAACACCACCACCACCTTTGTTTTTACGATTGCAATTTCCATGTTTAATCCATTAAGATTAAAATACTCGTGCGGATTTACTTTTAGCCCCGTTTTAGCGAGACCTATATTTTGACTCTAATCGCTATTGAGAAGATCACGTAGTGTCAAAGTTTTTTTTCCAAACTCCGGACTTATCACACAACACAGAAAATTTTTCAAGGTTGCCCCATTTCGCCTATTTATTCTTGATGGTGATGAACATGGCCCGCGCTATTAACAAAATGTTAACATTACAAGGTTTCATATAGGCTAAGGAGTTAAAAATGTTCCTGTTCTGGCAGATTACTAGCCACATGTTTTTTAGATTGTCAACTAACTCTTTTTGATAACTTGATTTGATACATTGGATAGATGTGGCGCATGTTCGGAGTAAAAGATCAATTTTGTCCAAATCGGAAGCCTTTGGATCGGTGGCAAAAAGGGTTCCCAAGACTTTCCCCTCTCTACACAAGGGCTTACTTGGCAACTAACCGGGATTCAAAACTTTGGGATTAATTTTCCCCAATTAAGCTTGTTATATGTTTGATCTCATTATAAGGTTTACTTTAAGCAGATCGAAGGAACCTTAAATTGTTGGCGTAACCAGAAATCTTTCTATGATTGGTAAAATATGTTATTAAGTCCCTTCCTTTGCCTCATTTGCTCTATCTTTTTCTTTTTCTTAAGTCAAGAGAAGGGACTCCCCAGAGTGCGCTTTCGTAAGAAATGCCCTGAAACAATTTACTCATGTGTTTTGTGAATGTTGAAAATGGTCATCAATGAAAACCCAATTTGGGGGGAGATCATCAACACCATTAGTTATTTAGGTTTAAAACCTGACATTGACTTCTCTTTCAACATTTGACAAAATATTTGGTGGTGAGGTGAGAAATTCTTGACTCATCTCTTTTTTTATGTGTTAAGGAGATATTAGTGTGCAGTTTCAAAACAAAAAGCCTAATTTGTTGAGCTGTTAGATTTGTATATTAAAACTTAACAGAGAAACCTGAATATAAGTATGCTAATAAGAAGGGTAAAACTTTACTTCTCATTTTCGTAAATGGGGGTTTATTTTTAGACTTTGAATGTGCTTGCATGAGCAATTTTTTTTTTCATGATCTCAAATTGCTGCTACATTTTCTGTAATTTTTAATTGTAATTTATTTTGCTGCTGACTTTGGGATTCTATTGATTTGCTGTCTTAATGAAAAAAAAATCAAATAAAACACTGAAAGAAAAAAAAAAAACAAAGACAGAAGAAAAGATCATTATTTGATATCTCAAAAAAACGGTATCTTCAATTATTTTTGTAATACATAGACTGGTGAAATGGCACAACATTAATGAGATCATTTGAAAATTGTTGGATTCATACAATTTCAAATTATTCATTATCAATATCCAATTCAGTGGTTGAAAAATTGATTCCAAAGAATGTATTCACTTCTGTTAAGAAGGATATTTCGTCAACATAATGGGTTAAAATGGTAAGGTCAATTTCATTGTTACATTTTTCACAATGCCAGAAATTATTCTCTTTCGTTTAAATTGTTTTATACTTAAATACACAATTTGTGAACATAACTATTACAACAAATACAAAAATTAGATTTCTTTGATCTTCGTGACACGCTTGAGGCATAGGAACAGACACATTTGAATAGTACACACACCAAGACAGGAGACAAACACGGAAAAGAGTGGTGAGGAACAAAAGCAAAATGAAAAAAAAGCAACGGAAAGTTTGATTACTGACGGGGCCTAAAATAAATGTGTGGGGTGTGTCGGGCGTCTCTTGTCTTGAAAGTTGTTGACCGGCTGTAAACTCAGCCCCTGACGTAAAATACCCATTTTAATTTTGCTGACCACAAAGAATTTCAATATGAGGTTTGTAAAATCAGTGCTGACCTTAAGCCCAAGAAAATACTTTTGTCCTTTTCTTTCCGAATTAAGCCTCGTTTAATTTGATCTTCCGCACCCAGGTTGCAAATTATTTGAGGAATTAATGCTTGATTTTAACATTTCGTTCTCATAAGGGTAAAAAAAATATATTTTTTGATGAAAAGTATCCCTACTGCTTGGATTGACACCCCCTTTTCGAAGAATATAACGTTGTTAATAGTGTTGTTGAAGACCTTCTTAGTACTCAGAAAACCGAGGCCATGCATATTCGATTTTGATTGATCAGTTGTGTTCCTGAAAAGTGTATCTCTTTTTTTGTAAGATTTACTTGACTGAGATCCCTCTGAATTTGAACTGTGAAAAATTCATCTGCGGAATTTTAAATGTTCTAACTTGATTTCTCGCCTTAGGGTTCATTCTATTTAAAACATTTCATATGGTGCAATTGCTTTTAATGATTTTCTTGCTTTTTAAGATCAAGAGAGGGACTCCCCAGATGCGCTTCCTGTAAGAAATTCCTCCCTGAACGATTACGCATGGGTGTTTTTGTGAATGTGAAATGGTGAAACCACTTTGGGAGGGAGATCAATCACACCATTAGGTTTTAAACATGACATTGACTTCTCTATTTCAACATTTGAACCAAATATGTGGGTGTTGAAGGTATAAAGTCCTTGGACGCATCCCTTTTTATGTGTTAGGTCATTATATTTATGTGTCATGTATGCAAAACAAAGCCCTAATTTTGTGAGACGTAGATTGTTAATAAAACGACCAGAGAAACTGAATAACTAAGCTAAATAAGAAGGGTAACCTTTCTAGAACTTCTTCCTTCATTTTCCGTAAATGGGGATGTGATTTTTAGACTTTGAATGTGGCTGCATGAGCAACTTTTTTTTCCATGATCTCAAATTTGTGCTAACCTTTTCTGTATTTTTACTTGTATTATTTTGCTGCTCGCCTTTGTTATTCTATATTTTGCTGTCTTTATGAATAAAAATCAATAAACACTGAAAGAAAAAAAAACAAAGAAAGAATCACATTATTTGATATCTCATCGGTATCTTTCAAATTATTTTCTGTATATAGCATCGACTGGGATTGCACACATTTATTTGAGATCATTTTGAAACTTAGTTTTCATTATCACATTATTCCATTTATCATATCAATCTCGGTTGAATAATTTATTTCCAAAAAATGTATTCACTTCTGTTAATAGGTATTTCGTTGCTCAACATATGGTTAAATGGTTAAGTCAATTTCCATTGTTACATTTTTCACAACAATGCCGAGAAATTATTCTCTTTATCGTTTAAATTGTTTTATACTTAAATACTTACACTTTTGTGAAATCCTTTATCACGCAACAACAAAGAACAAATACAGAATAAAGATTTCTTTTGATTCTTCTTGACACCTTGAGGCATATACGGAACAAAACAGTTTTGACATCGTACACCCAAACCAGGACAAGGCGACCAAAACACACTTAAAATCATTAACATAATAGAAAAAATTATAAAATGCAAAATTAAAAAAAAAAAAAAAAAACAATGTGTGTGTGTGTGTCCTGTGGGTCTCTGGTCTTGAAAGTTGATTGACCTGCTGTAACCAGCCTGACAGTAAAATACCCATTTGTAATTTTGCTGAACACAAAGAATTTCAATATAGATGGTTTGTAAATCAGTGCTGACCTTACTGCAAGAAAATATTTGGTCCTTTTCTTCCGAATTAAGCCTCGTTTAATTTGATCTTCACTGAACAAAACCATCTTTCCAAATGGTATATTAGTTATGGATCATTGTCCTCCTAGGTTCCCTGGGCCAATTGAAAGATGTGAATTGACCATGACGGAACAAGAGAGTCCCCCTAAAAAAAATGATCATCCCCCAACCCAAAAAAGTACCCCTTTGACAATAAAATTACTACAACTATTTTGGGCAGTATTAAATTCATAATCAAGGAACAGGCATATAATATCGAGGGCATATCATAATTTTCTTTGTTTTGTTGAGGGCACTAGTGCACAAAAGACTCTAAATTACTTGGCCACTATTACTGGCAATGTGGTGCATTTTTTAAACAACATAGTGCCAACAAAGATTCTGATTTCGAAGCTGTGGTTAATGCAGCTGGTCTCGGAATGGTGATCCTAGCTAGTCAATCATTATTTCATACCCTAGTTTTGTTATTTGCCAGGGTGCCATGACATTTCTTATATGTCTTTCGTAAATCTTCCATCCTATGGACATGCACTTTAATTCTTTTTTTATGGTCCGTGGCAGTTCTTTGTAAAAGTAACCTTCTATGGAAATAATCTGCACCGAATTGGTTTTTTTTGTGTGCAAAGTTGACATAACCCCGGGCCCGTTTTCAAACTATCAATCTCATCACCAATTGTTTTTTTTTGGTTCAAATAGCATCAAAGTGCATTGATGGTATTGCCAGCCTCCAACTTTCTTTTAAACAAGGGGTTCGCGAACCAACAAGTTCTTCGCCTTCTTTTGCTCTTACTGTAAGACCAAAAGCAGCACACCATAGTGCAACTGTGCGAGTCCAGGGTGTCCCAAATAAGTTGTGCAACCAGATAATCTCCAATTTCTTAACTAGTTTTACTTCCCACTATATCATTTGACACCACCCTAGGGTCACACATTTGTCCATTGTGGAATCTTACTCTGCACGTTGAAATTACAATATTTTGACCTATTTTCTTGATTTTCATTGAACTTTTGTGAACACAAATATCTGGAGATCTGTAACTGGGGGTGGGGGAGGAGGTCGGATTTATTTGGCAACCACGAAAATTACACTCTAATAAATGCCCCATAACATGTTATTTCTACGACGGTGTATAACGGCTCATGATATGGTCATTTCCCCCCCGGGTCATTTTCTGTCATAACTGTGCGAAAACGGTTTACTGGCAAGCCACAACACACAACACCCTAAAAAGAATCTTGTACGTTAACTTTCCACGAAACAATTGCGATCAGACGATGGGCCAAGTCAGGTCTTGGAAGGAAATTGAGCAAATGTGGCTCGATATGAGCATGAGCGCCGTAGTCCGTGTGCGTTTGTATACACTCGTGCTCGGACCCCTCGTGGAGTCAGTAGGCGTGGTAGGACCCCTATCATGAAATAGACGTAAATTTGAATAATAACGTTCTCAGCAGTCTAGGGAGTTTTGAAATGGCGCAAAATTTAATTTTCCAATACATTTTTCTCAAAATTTCTTCTACGAACTAAAAAGTTCGCAAAACAAAATTGGCTTTAAATGAATGTCTTCCTCTTTGCCGTATGGTAAAATTGAATGAATTCATAAAGCGGGTTTTGGAGTTACAATCAGGCATATTAATGACCGATTTAGGGATTTTTTTCCTAACTCCACAGAGCCATGCACCCACCAAAATCCCCACTCCAGTATCGAACATCGTGCGTTCCTCCCCCCTGATCTGTAAGTCACACATGGCTGAAACTTGGAGGAATGCGAGTTACAGATGTCTCGAACGATTATATATACAACAGTACTTTTCCCTGGTTTTGGGACATTGTCTGGGGGGTACAAACATGTGTCCTGGTTTGGGACATTGTCCTGGGATAATGGACATGGGTCCTTGAGTTGGGGGACATTGTCCTTGCGGTTTGGGACATTGTCCCTGGGGTATGGGACATTGTCCTGGAGTAGAACATTGTCCTGGGGGGTTTGGGATCATTGTTCTGTGAGGTATGGGACAAGTGGTCCTGAGGTATATAAAATGTGTCCTGGGGTATGGGGACATTGTCTGGGGTTGGGACATGTGCTGGGGATACTGGGACATTGTTCCTGGAGTATTGGACTTGTCTCGAGTATTGGACATTGTCCTGGGTAGGCACGTCCTGTGGGATTAGGGAACATTGTCTTGGAGGTACGGGACATTGTCTTGGAGGAATGGGACATTGAATCATGGAGGTATGGGACATTGTCTGGAGGTATGGAACATGTGGTTGTGGGGTTATTGGACATTGTCCGGGTGGTATGGATATTTCCTGGAGTATGGGACATGGTCCTGGGGTTGGGGACATTGTTCGGGTATGGGCATTGACCTGGGGTATGGGCCATGACCTGGGTATGGGACATTGGTCCTCTGGGGTTAGGGGGACATTGTCCTGGGGATATGGGGACAGTGTCTGGAGTATGGGACATTGTCCTGGGGTATGGGACCTTGTTGGGTATGGGACATTGTCCTGGGGTATGGTACAATGTCCTGGGGTATGGAAAATTGTCTGGGGGTATGGGACATTGGCTGGAGTACAGAAAATTGGTCCCCTGGGGTATGGGCATTGTCCTGTGTATGGGACATGTCCTGGGGTATGGGACATGTTCTGGGGATATGGGAATTGTCCTGGAGTATGGAAAATTGTCTCGAGGTTATGGACATGTCCTGGGGTATGGGGAAATTGTCCTGGGGATATGTTACATTGTCCTGGAGGTAGGGACATAACCTGGAGCGTATGGGACATCGTTTCCTGGAGGGGTATGGGACATTGGTTCGGAGGGTATGGACTGTCTGGAGGTATGGAACATTGTTCTGGGGTTATGGGACATGTCTGGGGTATGGGATATTCTCCTGGAGTACGGAACATTGTCCTGGGGTAAGGAACATTGTCCTGGGGTACGACATTGTCCTGGGTATAGGCCATTGCCCTGGCGGTGTATAGACATTGTCCGTGTTGGTATGGGACCTGGTCCTGGGGTATGGGACACTTTCCTGGGGATGGGTCTGTCCTGGGTTATGGACAATGTCGTGGGGATATGGGACCTTGTCCTGGAGTATGGAAAATTGTCATGGGGAATATGAGGAACATTGTCGAGTAATGGGAATTGTTTTATGCCAGGTATGGGACCTGGTCCTGGGGTATGGGACACTTTCCTGAAGATGGGAATTGTCCTGGAATACTGGGACATTGTCCTGGAGGTATCGGACATTGTCCTGGAGGTATGGGAACATTTTCCCGGGGATATGGGACATTTGTCGGGGATATGGGACATTGCTGGAGGTATGGGACATTGTCCTGGAGGTATGCGACATTGTTCTGGGGTATGGGACTTGTCCTGGAGTTTTGGACATTTTCCTGGGGATATGTGACACTGTCTGGGATAGGTGACATTGTCCTGGAGGTTATGGGAACATTGTCCTGGAGGTATGGGACACCGTCCTGGAGGTATGGGCATTGTCTGGAGGTAGGAGACAATTGACAAGTTAACATGAATTATTTTTTACATTGTTTTATATTGTTATTGCGGACAGAATACATTTTCAGGTTGAGCATGAAACTGAAACTGAAATTGTGCATTTCAGAAATGATTCGAGAAACCATCACATACATCAGACGACCTATTTGGGAACGCCGTCCCTATTCTTTTACAAAAAGGCTTTTTGTCATACTATTCGACTGGAGTCGAAAAGAATACGACTTACTTAAACTAATAATCATAATAATAATTAAGACAGTTATAAGCGTAAATTACAAAAAGCCTCTGAGCACCAGATTACGACAGTGGAAAAAACCACGATGTACAGCAGTAAAAAACAATCTTAGTTTACAAAACTACACTTGAAGCTACACATATCAAATAAAGTACACAGAAAAGTTAACACTTTAAAAGGCAGAATTTTTAAACCCACAGATCTATCAATGGTTTAGTACTGGTTGAAGAGGTAAGCTTTCACTGATTTCTTGAAGCGATTGATTGAGTCAATGCTGCGGATTGATTCTTGGAGCTCATTCCACAGAGAGCGGACACGATAGGCTGGATTTTTGGGAAAGGTGGGATTTTTACACGGTTATTTAGGGGTATTCTTGCGGGCATTTTCTATGGCAAATATGACAGAATAAAAGTTAATCTGAGCGCTTGTTCTCAGTGTTTACCGATCATATTAGTATTATTTATTCCTGCTCTTTCATTTGACACCACCCCAGGGGTCACAACATTTTCCATTGTAGAGATATTATTAATCATTGAAAAGTCATGCAAAAATCCCTTAAAATTCACTAAATTTAGTTAAAAAATATGAAAATTTATTCAATTTGGCAACACTAATTTTTGAAAAAAAATCATGTGACCACATTTAAATTGAGTCCCTACGGGGTCTAGAAAGCGGTGAAATGCACACAATTTGCGTATTTTCACATTTTCCAAGAATGTAAACACACTGGCAACCCAAAAGAATGACCAGAACTAGAAAAAAATATTTCAATTAAAACATGGGCAATGATCTAGACATATTGATGTTCATACCTTTGTTGTGGTGTACTCCCCTTTTGATGTCTTGTTTAGTACACTGTTTTGTAACCACAAATCATACACAGCCATATACTGCCAAATAAACACACATGACGACCTAATTTATTGCACGGTAAAAAAACTCCTGAATCAAATCTTTTGAAGTGTAGTATTCACACTGACCATGCCAACCTGAGAAAATTTGGTTGTTTGAAAATGGACCAAGCATCCTAGCATTAGTTGCAATTTAAATAATCAAGAATGCCCCTTTAAGTGGCCCACATGCCTTTTGACCACAATTATGATTCACACAAAAGAGTTTGTACATATAGTAGTCTCATGTAGCGAAGGAAA
>JAMKCH010035721.1:0-15601 GCA_023653785.1 Ophioderma brevispina
TGGTTTTATTTAATTTGTAAAATGAAATTATAAAGGCTGGTGAAAAAGAGGAGTATTTAGGTTCCTCCGCCGAACACGTACTTTTCTGCCTAAATTTTCGTGTATATTTAGATTTCCATAGTCACCATCCTGAGGAAAACTTTCGAGGTTCTAGAAACAACGCTTCGTTCGTGTTTCTCTTCTTTTGGGGGGGTTGTTCATTTAATAATCGCGCGAAATCTGATTTTTATAATCAAACCAGTCAGCTGATTTTGAGGAAACGAAAATGTAGGAAAATTCTGTAGAATTTTGTCATGCACTCAATCATCACGGTGTCCTTCCCGGCGATCCCTTCCCGTCAAATGTATCCTGGAACCTAACGGCGGTAAGAATACGGAGCATGGTATGGAGGTTTGTGGAGGTGAGCAGCTCGTACGGTGGGAATTCTGGTTTCACTCGTGTTTCACCCAAGACAGCCAGAATGCGGAGCAATGGATAAAATTTTAAAGCTTTAGCGTCATTCGACAAGATTCCAATGACAAACGTGAACGTTTGCTCGGGACATTTTAACGAAGATTCATTCGTGAAATCCCAGGCTATTCAGTTGTGTGTGTGGGTGACAGTAAGTATCCACCACGGTTTGGAAGGAAGATGCCATACCCACTTTGAAAAACTGCAACCGGTAAACCGACGTTTTCAGAAACTGAAACACAGTTTTGTTTCAAAATGCTGACATGGACCTGACGGCCGTTATTGAACCCATAAGCACTTTATCACCACACAAGCAATTCAACAGGATCCAACTCCGATTATACCATCAACATCTCTTGGAATGGGATATCCAACCACTACAATACTCACCATCACCTCCAATCCCACTTCATCTACACACACATCAACTACATCATGTTTGTACCGAGTAATCACCACAAGCGTCTAGTTCATGAACTATCTAGGTCTTCAGGTAGAGCCATGTCTACGTACAGTCCCCCAGGAAAAGGTTGGTTTGTTACTATTATCTGTTATTATTTTCCTTTTTACATATTTCCATGATGTTGTAAGGCCAGGGAGTAATCAAGCCAGGTGCTAATTTTGCCACCACATCCTTAACATGCAGTTTATTATTCCATTTTTAGGCTGCCAAATCGTATGGTTGTGGCACAATTGAAAAAAGCATCTCTAGCATTCGTATTGTTTATGATTCAAATAAAGAATCTTAAGACACAAGACATTCCCAGGAAGGAAGCTACATTTTTTGTTTTTGAACCAAGTTTTTTTGATTTTTAATGCTTTACTTCAATGGATGTATTTTCCACAACACCACCTTCATTTTCTAAATTAATAAGCAAATATGTTTTTGTTATGCAAGATGATTGATTTTTTTTGCATTTTTTTTGTCATGCACAGTATAAAAAAGCATGCTTCCTCATGGGGACCATTACGGTACAGCCAAGTTCACTTCAAACAGTTTTTATTTTTGTTTTTTTTTTTTTTTTCTTTTAATGTTCTGTTTGACCAATAACAACTTGAAACATGTCGGTATTTCTCCCACCAATCAAAATTGGCAAATTTAGTGAAATTTAATGACCGCAAATCTCCTTTAATTGTGATTTAAAAACATCAAAATCCAATATGGGCATTACTGTTTATGCCATTTTCAACTATCGTCCATTTATCTATCCATCTGTCAGTGACGTCAACACGACATGATGGATGTTTTGCATGTGCATTATCGCACCACCTTTTATACGCAACCCGTGGTCATAGCAGCGCTTTGAATAACCCCCGCGTTTTTGTGCTACCTCCACTGCATGACACACTGACCTCACCGACCTTCGAGAAGATAAACGCACTATAGTAACACTCTTTCCTAATATCAAAGAATTTGCACGGGTTTACTCTCTACATCAGTAGGCCTAAGTTTCCGGGCAGCAAGATTTGTGCCATGTATTAGCCCTGCCTTTGTACTACAGCAATTCAGCTCAAGACGCACAGCGGTACGTGCTTGCATCTCATTTATTAACAAGCTAACATACAAAAGCCCTGTGTTAGCCTACCGCATTGCTGTGTTTGTACCAGTGTTCCAACGGCCACTATTTTATTCTTAGGGACTGGCGCGTGGAAAATTGTGGAAAAAAAAAATGGTTGAAAATCATGGGCATTTATTTTATAACTCACAGCCTGGCCACATTCTAAGGTTGAGATTTTTTACAGGTGCTTGTTCCCGATTATTTGTCTAATTGTGTTCTCTCCTGTGATATGAGAGGCCTGACACTTGTAAACACTGACCACCAAGTAACTGTTTGGAACAAACGTGGGTTTTTGTTGCTAGATCCTATAATGCATATGCAATGTTCCAATTCCCTAATGTGCTACATGTGTATAAATATTTATGGTTAACCATAAACGGTAGTTTTTTCTGCTATCTTGAGAAAGAAATGGATTTGAAACCTGAAATTTTCAGTGAACGACAATGAGAAAAACAACGAGCCTTTCCATCTGATATCACATTGATACTACGTCCGGGTCGATAGGAACAACCTCCCCTTTAAATGTTTGTCTGAACCTTGGTTCCTATACCTACAGTGTAGTACTTTACATCTTCCTAATATTGAAGTTCTGAGGAGACATCAATTACTCTTGGAGATATAAATTTGTCATTTTGTATTTTTGAAAAATATGCAACTAAACTACCACACCATGCCCTATAGGGCACCATGTACATTGTGCCTAACATACACAACGTTTTTGATGCTGTTTCTTCACAGCTTTTGGTGATTTGATGGAGACGGCTGAACAACATGCAAAGCAGACTATCACGCTCCACCTGGAATATCGGTGCAAGTTCAGCCAAATGTATGTAACCATTTTGGTGATACATACTGTGCATTGTCGGACTATTTAAAGAAGTTTATTCCTTCATTTCAATGTATTTTCATATAACCATCTTGCCCCTCTCTTTGTAGGGGTTAGGCCCAGAGTCCACATATGCCACAAGAATGCTATAACTTCTATACTGTGTTCATCACTCAATGACAAGACTCTTCTTCAACAATGTTTTTTTATTGATTTACAATAGTGCGGGTGCAACTGCAAGCACCATTACCAGCAGCAGACGCTGTGTTGTGATGGCGTGCTGGGCGTACGCTTTATAGCAAGAGACCGTGGTGAGTAAAACTGATAAACAGATTAAAAAAAAGCGGAATAATTGTTTTGGCCTATCTATTTGATGAACAAAGTATAGTCAAGTTTTAATTTATCCCACCAGAAAAGACAACTTTCCTTTACCACATACACATGAGATATTTTGTTTTATTTTGAAATTGGCATTTTAATCTGTGAAGTTTTGCTATAATTACTTATGAAGAAAATTTGAATAAATGCCAATTGTGGACAAAACTAATTTTGACTTGGACCAGTTTAACTTTAAACCTGGTCTAACATTTTGTGCATACAGACTGTCTTGAGGCTATTTGTTTTGTTGCTTCGTAGGGGTTTTCTAGGTTGCACCATTTAGCCAACGGATTTTTGCCCACGGTTTAATGCCAAAAGATTGCAACATTGGGCTATTTTCGGCTACCATCGGTGAGTCAGTGAATGGGGTTTGTGTATTTCGGAGTTAATGAAAATTAGGAGTGGAGGAGTTTGAGGGCAAGCATCCAGTGTATGCACAGAGAGCTTGACACTTGTGCTCACGCACTCAAGTGTGTGTGTGTGTTTCATGTGAGTGATGTGGTGAAATTGGTCACGAATGCAATTTTATATATCATCAAACATCTCAACAGACGGGGAGTTGCAAGTGCAAGTTGGCAGGTCAATAGTAAAGAAAAAGACGTTTGTAGGAATCCAAACAACTGTACTTAGAAAACATCAAGGTAAGTTAAACAATCTATGTATTGATATTGTGTTTTAGTCAATTTGGATATTGAATATTGCAATAAATCATTATCACTTACATGCCATAAGGACAATGCTACTGTGGTTGTACCCAGCCGCGATATTACCAGGTATGGGATCTCAACCCTGCAAAATTTGAAAACCTCAACAATTCTATTTAATTGGGAACTGTTTTTTTAAATAGGTTGACCAGGATAAGGATAGTGTGCATTTCTACCACAGGAGTGGGTGGTGAAAGTTGAAAATTCCAATTTGTCCCGTTTTATTGAAAAAGAACTTCAGATCAAAGGGTGCGTATCACGTGACGGTTGTTGTTCCAATTTTGTGGACATCATGTTCTCTGTTTGATACTGAGGCACTATATTGAAATCGCAGGTTTTATGGTATCTAGGGCTGGGTAATTCATATCGAAATTATGTGCACCCTGAGTTTGAATGTTTTGATAAATAATTTTTTTTTAATTTCATTTATATACTCAGCCACACAGAATGGTACACCATTTAGCCAGGTAAACGGAAACCAAGAGTGTTGAAGTTCAAACAGAGGAAGTGAAAGCGGATCCTGCAGGAAGAACCTATGGAGATTGACACCAAGATGTTGTTACTGAGGACAAAGCCACAGATAAACAGATCCGGATTGGATACCGACAGAACAACCAGAATCATCCACTCTGAAAATGAGTGTGATTCTGAAAGTCAAACCATGTAGGTGCTAAAAAAAGTGCAATTTGATTACAAGCTGCTGAGAGGTGCTCATAGGCAGTCATGGCTATTGTTTACCCTGAACATTTCTTGAAAAAAGGTTTCTTGCCTGTGGGGCAATTTAAAATTAGTTACATTTCACAAATTATGTCCTCTCCATGCCCCTTTGGCCATTAGACTCATGAAACATATATGTGCTCGTCGGTTTATTCTGAAACAAAATTCGGGCTACACGCGCGTAAACCCAGGAAGTGTGTCCATATGTGAGGAACGCTTGACAAATGAAATGAATACGCAATTCACAAAACCGGCGCGCCGCAGTGCCATTTGTTTTCAGAAAATTATGACGCGGAATATAGTGAAAGGTGGTTGTGGCGTATAGCTAGATTGTCATATTGGGGGGGGCCGTGTCGCATCTCAACCGACAGAAAAAGAAAATGGGTAGGGGTAAGGCGGGCCCCTGTTGGGGGTCCCGGTGTTCGAAGCCCCGGTGGGGGTCAGGGGGGACGAAGCCCCCTGAATTTTTGGGTTTTATATGCTTTAAGTCTTCTGAGGGAATTTTGTACGATTTTGTAAAAATTTACATTTGCGCACGCTACTTTGTCCTTGAACTTTAACCTTACTTGCCGACAATACGGCCTGCAAGTGCCATGACCTGAACTTTTCAAGTGAACCGACGGGCTCATCTCAACCGACGAACTCAATTATTGGGGGGCCGCGGCCCCCCTGCCCCCTCTGGCTACGCACTGGATGGCTACTGTGAGTGCCTTCTGAGCATTAGTTAGTGATTCCATTTTTTGCCTGCATCCAGTGAATATCTGGGTATTAGGTCCATACAGTATAGGGTTAGGGGTTAGATTACATGTAAAGGAAACAAACTTTGCTCTCGTGTAGGCAGAGCGATCCATCTTGCAATGTATGAGGGTATTGCAAAAATTGTATAAATCAATTATCCTATGTGCTTTTGTATCAATTGTCATTTCCAGGACCAATGGAAAACACTTACAAAGAACCAAAATACATAGTTTTTGAAGTTTTTTTAACTGTTTGAAACTCTTAAAGTGTGCCCTGAATGCAAAGCCGGTGTGGGAAATAAATTCAAGATAAGGACCAAGAGCTTTGGGATCCCAGGAAAACTCACCCACGAACTCACATCATCTACATTGCAACTACAACAGGGATTGGAATAGCCAGCCCAAAATTAACAACTGTGGGCAGGCAACATTATGTTGTCGGCAGCCATCCTTTTGCTGGAGCAAGTGCCTCAAAGGCATTGAGGATCTTACAGCACATGAATGTGATGGCCATCTCCAAAATAAATTCCTGGAGCACCAGCGGGTATCTGCAACCTGCATAGTCGAACGATTCAGAACAGGCAGAGGTGGCTTTCCAGCAGATTCGTCAGTAGGAAGACACTTACATTGGGGGTGATGGAAGATGGGACCACAGGGTCATTCTTCCAAATATGGAAGTTACACTTTATGGATCTCGACACATCCAAGGTTGTAGACATCCAGGCTTGTACAGGTATGTATTGAAACACCTAGTGTATTTTGACATATGAAAGAAAATGCTGGAATATAGTTACATTTATTAATTTCATGCATGCGTGATGGGATGTGCGCAAAAAATGTGAATTTGAGGAGTATACTCACACTGAATCAGTACACATGTGGTAGATGAAAGACAAAATATCCACCGCAAACCCATTTCATTAGTTACACAGAGTAAAATTAATGGCGAATTTTAGCCTTCAGGGTTGTCCTTTTCTGATCCAAAAAAAAAAAGGTACAGCAAACTTGTTTTTTAAACAATAGAAAAAGACAGCATTGTATTAAACCCAGTACATAACAGGTAGGCGTAAAAGCAACTGCAGGGCCTTTGGCACCAGATCAGGTGATTGAGTTTCTTTATCCTCTGTGATCAGTGTCAACTGACACACTCATGCTTTGCTAGTGGAAAGTGGAGTATATCCATGTATTTGCATTTTGTCAGTATGAACGAAGTGATAAATACTGTGTTTAGCAAACATTTCATATCCATGTTTCATGTGTTAATTATTTGCTTCCCGTTTGAACTTTATCTTGACAGAGTAATGAAACTTACAAGCTCTAATGCGATGGAACTAGAAGGCTTGAAACGAGGGATTCGGTATCTGCGTGACAACCAGGTGGAAATTAAGACCCTTGTTACAGATAGACACCGGTCAGTGAATGCCTACATCCGTGACAATGAACCGGATATCACTCACTACTATGATGTGTGGCACATTGGCAAAGGTAAAGCAGTATTACCGATGCAAAATAACTTTCTTGTAAGTCCCAGAAAACAAAAAAAAGTTTGTTTCAGCTTCCAACAGGCCAAAACCCTAAGCGATATGCATTTTATTTTTATTTTATTCAAAAAAGCTATGCGCTACATGGTATTTTTGTGGGCCGCCAGCTATAGTGGCAGGACCACTCTGAGCCATCCGTTGTGCATGTGTATGGATTGTGTGTGTGTTTGTGTGGATGAGTGTGTCACAAATTGTTAAGTGTTTTTTAAATTACCTCAATTGCAAAGGCTTACTTCCATTGGAACCAAAATTCTGTTATAGGTGCAAATGGGTCCTAATATGGGATGAAGAGCAAAGGTCATGTTGAAAGGTATTGTGGGGTCAAGTTGAAAAATGGGCCTAAAAAAATGTATAAAATTGTAAACTTGATCTAAATAGAAAACTTGAAGTTCAATGGGAAACAAAACTCTTGTCACTAGGTGACCATGGAATCCCTCATGGTGATGAGATCAAGGTCACGTGCCAGGGTCAAAGGTCATGGGAGGCCAACAGCTTAGATTCTTTGCTTATAGCGAGCGCAAAAGCCGAGGACCGCGAAATTCTCGTTTTTATTGCATTCAGACTAATCTTCCTTTTCGGACCAGTTATAAAACAAAATGCAGTAGCTATAAAACATGTTTTTTATCATGGCAGTATGAATACGGGAAGCTGAGATAAACTTTTTTCTTGGCACTCTAGATTAATTGCTTTTTTCTCTGTCACAGCTTTACGTTTAACCCCAGTTGTGCCTTTTCTTATCCTCTCAGTCATTTACCCGATGCTGCTTTTACACCCCACTCAAGCCTAACTGCCCAAGAGGTATGGAAAGGCATTATAATCTCTCTCTCATGCTCCAAAGGCATGGAAATGGAATGGCTTTGTAACCTAAGTGAAACTAGGTTAGCGTTCTGAGGGTTCATGCCTGATAGGTGACGAAAGGCACGTGGGCTGGCCACTAACTCCACAAGGCAATAATATGCAAACAAGTTAAAAACAACCATGAGTGCCTATGGGTGCCATTCCGATGCATTAGAGAAAATAATTTGTGTTTCTCACTTCACACAGCACTAAAAAACAACTGACAGCAGTCCAACGGCTATCTGACTGTGAAATCGTAGGAGCATGGAAGTCGAGCATTGTTAACCACTTGTACTGGGCAGCATCTTCAACTCCAGATGGTGATGGCGAAGTGATGTGTGCTAAGTTCAGAAGTGTTGCCAACCACATCAAGGACGTTCACCATGGTCATGGAGAACCATTTGATTCATGCCTGCATGGAGAGTTGGAACCACGAGAGTGGTTCACTGAAGGTAAACCAGCCATTGTTCTTGATTGCCTGAATTTGACATTTCTATTCTTCAGCAACAATTTCTTTTGGCCTGAGAATTGACATTACAGTTTAAAATATAAAATTCAGTTTCTATGTTACATGAATTTGACCATGTAAGATGTGTATGCATCTATGACTCAATCTGAATTCATATTGAGCTTGAACTTTCCAATGATATTCAACATCATCAAGTGTGAAAGATTAACATTTTGTGTATATACACACAGAGATAGTCAAACACTCATACATTTTGAGCTTGTGTCCCTGCCAAGCTTGTTTGCCTGGGACAAAATGTTCTTTGGAAATTTGTCTCAAAACCAGTGTTGCACTCTAATTTAACCATTTACCATTTCAGGTAGTAAGGCCTATGACAAGCTTGAAGAAGTGATCCTTAAGCCAAACTTATTGAAGGATGTGAAGCGATTGTCACCAATCAAGCAGACAAGTGATGTAGAGGCCTTTCATGGAGTCATCATTTACTTCTGCCCTAAGATGTTGGTATTTTCTTATCCAGGAATGAAATGCAGGTGGGTAATGTTGTACAGCTACATTTCCATTAAAATAGTGTAAAAACAAATTGATGTGAACCACCCTTTCATATGGGGGATCCTTAGAAGTTAAAGCTGGAATTGCAGTAACTTTTGAGTACAAGGTAGTTGCACAGGTGTGTTGATTTCAGCGAGTAATGGTTGAAAATGTTAATGGTTATGGAACTATGCTGTTTTCACCTTGTCATGGTAGTAATAGTGGACACTCAAGCGCACGCAAGTTCCGGCGTAATTAGTACTGCTATCAAAGACGGCAAAACAAAACGCCTGCATGACTGCTGCTTTCAAATCTCAATTACAGTATTTCCCACTCTCATGAGGTGAAACAGTGACCATCTGACATTCAGTGGCCCTACAGAGCATAATTCTGGTGCTGTGGTGCAAATCAATTTCCCTGCAGTTTGTCTCTTGCATCCAGTAAGTGTTATACATATGTATATTGCAATTTCAGATTATACCTTGCAGTTATGCACTGGAATGAAAATGGAAACCGTGACCAAGCTCTGAATTTGGATGGTTCGCCCTGTATTGCCCTCTCTTTTCCGAAGTCCAAAGAAGGTGGCTGCGTTGTTCGGAAGATACGCACTGCGTGCACCTACAGTTAGTACACTGTGCATGTTTGTGGGATGTTTTATCTGTGTTTACTTTTCACAATTTTTGGAGTTTTGAAAAGTTTTGTACTCTATCACTATCAGTTTTCTGCTTGATCCAAAATATTTGAATTTGAAAGATTGATACAAAAAGTGAAGCATAAGTCTATAGAGTTCTCATAAGTTATTTTTCCAACTGAAAAATGGACAGAAAAAGATGAAAACATCAGTATTCAAAGATATGAATGTCCATTTTATGGTAATTACTTGTTGTAGCAAGTATACACACAGACAGGAATAAAATACCTAATTTTGTCCTTATTAGATTGCTTTCAGTCTTACCACGTGTAGTCGTGTCAGGGTACTAGATACTTGTTACAGACACGAAATACAAAAATCTGATTTTTTAAAAAAATTTCTGATCAGTGATAGCAACTTATTGTCCTTACGGGTTCAATATAACTTTTTCCTGGTTCTTAAATTTGAAATCTAAGTTTACTGTCAAAACGCTTGGAAATAAGAGTAGAAAATTTTGCTATTTAGTTATATAATTCTATATATCATCACATGCAGTGATAGTGATTTCTTTCATGATAGCTTAAATTGTCTTAAAACTTATCTTTGCAGAGTATGTAGAAGACTTGATGATGGAAACATTGAAACTTGTAGAAAGTGGAGAAAAGGCCAAGAGGACTGAGATGCCGGAGCTCAGTACATCACCAGAACCATTGTGCAGTGTCTTTGATCTGCCTTCAAAGGAGGAAGCTCTTGCTAAGCAACAGGCGTTTGGTCGTTTTGCAGAATGAGTCGACTAGTGTATTACCTGGATCTCCCGTTTGATCTTTGAACACTATTTGTTACAAGCCATCACCTAAGCATACAACACAAATGTGTACACCCAACACTTTGGTGGAGTACGTATTCGTGGGAACCTGCTTTTTAAAAGAAGAATTGTGCCACTTGGATGATGTTACAACGAGGTATGACTTTGTTCCGTATGGTATACACATGAATACACCCCGCTGATTGGTTCCCACGATTACGAACTCCACACCCTCTAAATGGTGTGCATATATCTAAACGTTGTGCAATACGTAGATTGCCATAGTAGGTTCAAAGTAGTAAATCCGTTGACACAAGCATGAATGTGTCTTAACTTATGGCTAATATATGCTCTTATAACTTAAACATGTAAAGTAGTACCAAACAAAATGGACAACATATGACTTCATATTTATTGGTTTTGAAAGTATTTTAATAATAAAAACAACAAAGAATGATTGAAAGATCATTTGAGACAGCTGATGCTAATTATGTGCAATAAATTGTTAAAACATTCCAAAGCAGGCTGACTGTATTTTGCACGATGAAACAAAACCGACAGGTTCAATGAACCCATTGGATTACACTACATTCTTTTTCCAATCATGTACAATTTTACAAAGTTGTATGGTGACGGAATAAAGGGAAGATGTTTCATTTAGAAGTCCGCAAGTATGCAAATGAGTATAGCCATTTATTCCATCAAGCTCTGCTACTCAACGTCATAGAGCGCATGACTGAATCAATTGTAGTACGTCATTTGGGACTTCTGAATTAAAGTGTGTAATACAATGGGTGCACTGAACGTGCTGCGCTTCGTTTTGTTGCGCAAAATACAGTAAGCCCAAATCATTTTATATCTCTATCTCATCTCTTTGCTGCTGATATGGAAAGCTATTTCTAGTTTTATGTTCACAACTCAATTGAAAAATGACAACTGTTTAATAATTTTTTTTTACATGTACATATAGGATCTTGTCCTTTCTTGTGGGTAACCAAATGGACAACCTTGTCCTCCCCACTTTACTCCATCAAAATTGCAATTTTGGTATCAGAACCAAATTCATATATTTCTCATAACCCCAGTGAAATTTTTAGCCCAGGAAATTTCACCTGTTGAAGTTATGAACAGATATGTCTCAAAAAGCAGTATACTACATTTATTAACACGCACTTCCCTACAATGCATGTGCCAATTTAGTGCACGTTTTTTCTTCAACTAAACAACGGCTGAACCGATTGAACTCAACATTTGTATTCAAATGTTTTAGTGATATTTTTTCATGTGAGGGAGAAGTAATAATAACATACCTGTACAGCACCATTCCTACAAGTGAGTACTGTAGCCTATTATTACCCTGCTGTCAGGAAATCGTCACAATCATTTTGCATCACATGGATAAACAAAATTCCTTTGATAAAATAACTGCAGTTTATTGTTATTTATTTTGCACTATTATGTATGTAGTCGTGGAATACAAGAGACAACTTCATGATCTACAGTGCCATTTTATAAGAGCAAGTGTGTGGGTCACTGTTGCTTTTTAGTTTTGTAAATACTAATGTTCATGTATTCAATGTTTAATTGCAAAATAACTCTTGTTGCTGTAACATTTTCCAAAGAGTATGCAGTCTTTGGGGTTAGGTGTGTGTGTTTGTACTTGATATACCTTGATATACAAATAAAAAAAATAGTTCCTGTTTTGTTTGGTCTTGGGTTAGACAGTGATGTTGATGGTTTGTAAGAGTACACCACTTGGAAATAAAAGTTTTAGAAATTGTAGCACTTTTTTACTATCCAAAAGACAGCGGCACAAGCCATACACTAACACGAATGCAGACGCTATCTCCTTGAGATTGAAACAATGTAGTAGAGCAGTTCAGCAGTTAAACTGGTTGTTTTTGTAATGCTTATCTGCTTTGGAAAACATAACAGAACCATACAAATCCGGAAATCTAGTATGTTTGATGAGTAACCATTGTTGTGGGAAAATATAAAAGAACAATAACTTACTGAATAGCAAATAACTATACTCTGTCATAATTCCTTTTCTCTACGTCAAGAGTACGTACACCAGCATTCCCGCTAGACAGAACCATGACAACGCGTAATGGAAATGCACATATGTAGATGCTTACATTATATTTCAGAAAAGGAATTGTGACAGTGACTATAATGGTCTAGTCAAAATATATTGGCCATGGCAGGCACATGTACACTGTGTGCATTGCTTGTGGTGTGAAATACATCAATGCGAAACCCATTAGATTATAAAATGTATAACAGAATAAAGCGTTTAATACAATGGGTGCACTGAGCCCATTTCATCAAAAATATAATAAGCCTTACTAATTACTATTATTAGCTTAGGCATAAAAAAAAATGTTTGTTTGGCGTAACCTGACCGACCCTAAAAAAATCCTGCAGACTCAAAAAGTTTTTATGCAATTAGCACAAAATAAACAAAATATTCTGCCGACCGACCCATTATTTTTATCCCAATTAAACATTTTTTTTATTTTTTTTTACCAATACAAAGACGAAAAAATAACGAAACAAGACAAAGCAAATACAACAAGTAAAATAAAAGATCTTTTCTATGTAATTGAAAAAGCGTTAAATAGTAAAGCCTCTTGTATTCTTTCGGAGTAAAACATAAGATCTTAAAAAATTGTTTAAAAATCTGACCGCCTGACCGACCTCTGATATTTTTCTCTGACTTTCCCGTTAGGCCAAACATTTTTTATGCCTAAGCTCAAATCAATGTTTTTCTGATAGAAAATCACTTTGTTTTAAAATTCTGGATCCTGAATGTTGTACACAGCATCCTATAGTACTGTAATGCTATACATAAATATTTACTGCATAAAAAATAAAAAAAATTGGCGCATTACTCTCTAACTGGAGTGACTACAGGGCCCACTGCCGACCGAGTGACTAAAGGGCCCACTCCAAAAAGAGTGAAATTTCATACCTTAAAAAGAACAATTTTTGGGTCAAATTTGATCTTGTAGTGATTATTGACAAAATCATATCATTTTATCGTTTGTTAAATTATCAAGAGTAAATTTGACCCAGAAAGTATTCTTTGAAAGCTGTGAAATTTCACTCTTTTTAGAGTGGGCCCTGTAGTCACTCCAAAAGAGTGAAATTCACTCTTTTGCATTTAGAGAGTACAGGCGACTCTCTACTTGACTAATTAATATACAAAAAGGTATAGTTCAAAATCTCCGAGTCCGCCCTTAAATGAATGGCATAATGCAATGCACTTTGTAATGTACATCTCTGATATTGAAAGTTTATATTTGCATGTCTAGTACTAGTATTAGATGTTTTTGATTATTTGAATAAAAAGTTTCCAAAAAAACCCTCTGCTGCGTGGTTTGTGGTGTTTAGATTTCCAGCTGTCGGAGTATGGTACCAGTGTAACGACCTCGGGCATCTGGATATTCAAGATCAATGCGAGCATGGGCACATGTTGGCGTAACAACCCGAATGTTCCGTCCTAGCCATCCCCAGCAGTATTGTACCAGCTGACGGTATGCCACATACCTGTACTTTCTGAAACAAAGTGTGAAATTGTTAGTATTTACTGGTTTACCTTTTCCTCCCCAGCTATTCATAATGTATTCCAACAATATATTCAAATACCAAATTAAAGGTGCATTTTGTGATTTCATCGCCTTCTGTTTTATTCATTGATCACTAGATATCCATGAGAAAAGCTTATTCTCAATATTTTGAGCTGATCCCGATCTTGCGGTTTTGTGTTAGGAGCATTTGCTTGTTTTCCACGGTCCCATAGGCTATTGTGCTGTAATTTGTACGTTTACGGACAGAAAATACAAAATTGCGAATTTTTACAGATGCGACCAAATGTGCACGCAAGATTGGGCACACATGGATTACTAAGCTAACGGTGTTCGTATGATTCGAAAACCTACATTTAGGTGCAAGTCGGGGGGGAATGAGGGCTGTTTATCACGAAATGCCCCTTTAAAGATTAACAAAAAGTACAAATTTGATTTCTCCAGCAAGCCAACTGAAAAAAATGGGCTTTGTTACAAAACAACACAATTTTACCTTATAATTACAAAAATGATCACAGACTTGGGGTTATGCTAAAATAGATCTTTTCATAAAATTTGTCACCTGTTTCTTATAAAATATCACAATACAAAATGAAAATTGTCAACTAGATCTAAGAAAATCAAAATTGGTTTTCAGTGTTGGTACCTTTCCTGGGCTTCATTTTGCTAAAAAATGCCATCTCAGTTCGTCTTGTGGATTCAGATACAATGTATGAAAATTTTGGTGTAAAGAATATGAAATACAAGGCGATCCTTCCTCAAAATCCATATTGATGTCAAACAACTCATTTTAATACCTCAAGCACGTCACAAAATTTCATGAATCTTAGGACGTGGTAGAATGTTCAAGCAGGAAAGCTAAAAATCCCAATTTGTAGGACCATTTCAAAGAATTTTTTTGGTGATCTCACTCTGTCAGGTTTACTTTGAAAAACAGGATAATTTTGGAACTGGATGCAAGCATTTTTATTACTTATAGACCCCGCAAGTTTGTATGAAACACGGTATTGCCAAAACTTCCAAATACTAGGGACCTTATTTCAGCAAAGAAAGAAAAAAGTGCCCTGCATAATTTCCATCGATATACTGCATTTTTGTTTTAATACCTCCATTGATTGGTCTATTGTTGTGAATTGTGTCTACATGCAAGCCGATAGTGTTGCTTTGGCAGTGGAGAATTTTGAATAGTCCTAAATAAAATACATGTAAGTTTGATGGTAAAAAAAAATTCACTTTGGATAAAAAGCTTATCACCATTAGTAAGCTTGATTTTGTAGACCTTTCCTATTTTTTTTTTACTATTGAACCTTTACAACAAAATACTTCTTGTTTTAGGGGATTGGACTGGTTTGCAGTCCTTGGTTAAATATTTTTGGCCGTCTCTATCCATTTATTGTTGTTGCAAATGGCAAGATTATTTATTTGGGCATAAGAAAATAAAATGGGTTCTTGGGATACAAAAACTTACTCATTGTTCCTTGCCCCAAAGGACTTCGCATCTCGTCTGTACTTCTCGGTGTAATGGCCCCAAGCGAGATACAGAGTAAGTTCATTTAGTATAGAAGGCTCAAAATTCTCGATGAGGGTAATACATGAAACTTCTTCAATGTCTGCCTTTTCTTTTACACATTCTATTTCTTGGCAACATACTAATTCAAATGCACGGAAGTGAGGTAGTATTTGGCACTGCCCACACGTACACCTGAGAAAGAAAGGAGATACACAAAATGGAATGTTATGATTGCCATGTTTACAATAGAAGTTACAGCTGTTTACCGGCTGTTTACACATGGCACGTTGTTGGACACGATAGCTTTGAAAAGAAAGGG
>JAMKCH010035722.1:0-20111 GCA_023653785.1 Ophioderma brevispina
ATATCTCCCATTTTGCTACCAAACAAATATTTCGCAGCTTAATCCTCAGATGGGGATATTATTGACGAAAAGCTTTGCATCATTGCAAAAATGCAGGGTTTTCGATTTTTTCTCGTGATACCTGATATGTTAACTCTCTCGTTGCACCTTTAAATCATTAATAATCTATGCCTTAGTCATGAAATGAACAGTCCCAGTTATGATTTAACTGATATCATCGGACGTATTCAAACAGACACTGAATTATTAAGTTCAGAAATTTTTGGAATATCAATCTTAAAAGTTCTTTTAAGTTCTAAGAAGTTCTATGGTAAAGTCAGCCGCTCAAAAGTGTGAAGCTGGTGAAAGAAGTTTGATGTGAATCATTTACTGGTAAGTGACTTCGAAAAAAATGACTGAAATCAACCTCTGAAAATGTAGTGTTAAGAATTTAAATGCTTGACATATTTTATCTCAAAAACAAAACTTAAAGTGCAAACTCAAAATGAAAACTTATTCAAAATTAAGAAGCACACTCAGTTTGTTGGCTTGATTAACTTCCTTGCAATCGCGACTGTGACATGTCTAAAGTATGATTTTTAGTAACATAGGCATACATAATGTAGGTCTCATTAGTGCTTTTGTCACATATTAGCAATATTATGAAGTGCAGTTGGCATTGACCCATGTATAACATTTTGTTTTCTCTGCAAGTTTTAGCATTGATATTAAGTGGTAAGTATACTTTCTCCGCAATTAGGCCTATGTTAGAATTTTCTTTATAGCATTTTTCTTTTAATATTATGCATTATTAAATTTTTCTCCACACTTGTCTATTAGCATTTTCTTTAAGGTGTTATGTAGCCCTATGTTAGCATTATTGGTGTCACTGTGAGAAAGAATCCACCATTAATTAGCACAAGCATAATAATATACACAATTATTTATCATGCCAATTATGATAAAGATAAATGCAACAGAAGCACTGCATGTTTTACTTGTATATAACAAAATATTCAGTGAAAAGTGTTTCTATTTCAAAATGGTTTTTGCTGAGCTGCATTATTGTTATCTTGACTATAGTGATATTGTGTTGCATATTTTCATGATGAACTCATCGCTTATACACTGGAATAAATTGGTGTTTTCTTTTTTTTTATTGACTGTGTTACAATGCCCACACTACAGGGTGTCTCAGAAAGAATACCCCCTAACTATAGGCGGAGACCATACTTCAAAAGTAAGTATCACATTTGAGAAATTTAAAAAGATCTTAGCCCAATTACATTTTAACATGTTAATGTACACATCACTCGCTTCGGTTCAAGTTGTTTTGAAGAAATAAGCGATTATGTAACTCATGTCAATGGACACTTCCTTCCAGTTTGCTCACATAATGCAGATTTGATGTTAACCTACCGCTGATTCTCGTGTTATCTGTTCAAGCTGTCGTCTTTTGATTCCAAATAACCGGCTTTATTTAATTTTTGTGAGTTCATGCAATTTTTTGTTTCGTTTTTAATTAGTAAAAACCATTACCGTGACACAATATAAACAAAAATCCAACAAGGGTGCCAAGACGGGGGTGCCCTGCACATAGGGCAAATCTTGTCAGGAACCGACTTCTGCAAGAGTTTCCGAATCGAGTGCTCGGTATATGGACATGGCCACTTGAGTAGCCCCGCATTCACCTGACTTAATGTCATGTGACTTTCTGCTTGTGGGGGTATCTCAAGAAAAAGTTATTCGACTCCTCTAAGACAATTCAAGAACTGCAGCAGAGAATCCATAACGAGGTCGTAGTCATTGGCCACAGAACCAGGATAGTAGTCGTGGCTGTTCATCACATGGCAGAGAGGGGCTCAACCGCGGTATACGTCTCAATGGACGCCAAGTAGAAGGCATAGATCTGCAGGGTAACAAACATGGTATTCCTTTATGAACTTGAAGAGTTGATTTTGTTCGACTGACTTTTTACATTTAATTTTACTTGGCATTTGTTGGCATGCTGGATTACAAATCTTGAAAATCATTTTATCAAAACGAAATCTACACATCTGAATCAATGGTCTTAGCAACAGAAAGGGTGAACCTTTGTGGTTGAAACCGTTCTTATATTTTTTTATACTCACAACCTAGTTGAATCTCCAACTTTACTTCGTTTTTCATATTAATTCAAAGCATACTTTTCTAGAAAGCGCCTGTTGAATATGCAATGTAAATTAATGGAAACGGATTTGCCTGGATTGGCGACAGCCATGTATTAACATTAATTTGTCAAAAATACTGTAGAAATATTGAAAAATAATTGTGGTTAAGTTTCTTTTTTAAATTTATCAAATGTGATACTCACTTTTGAAGTTTATGGTCACATAGTTAGGTGTAATTCTTTCTGAGACACCATGTAGTGTTTGCACCTGACCCCGTGGTTTGGGCACGTTTTGCAACACTTGACACCCTTTTTAAAATATCACATCTCCAAAACTTCAGCCTGTTCAGAGACTCAACCCAGCTCAAAACCAGCTGACATATGACCCTTTGAAATGGAATGTATGGTGGTATTAATTAACAAATAGTCAAGTTACTACGATCAAGTGGGGAAAAAGTGTTGCAACTCGGTCCCGGTCTTCCCCTTCTCCTAATAATCGTAGATTTTAGCCCCGATAGAATGTGACTAGTGAGATGACCTACTGTGTCCAGGTATTACTTAATCAATCCTGAACCCACAATGTTATCCATTGAAAGGATGACATTTATTTTAAGAACGATGACAATGCATATGCATGCTGTTTTCCGGCAGTGGAACTAAGTTTGAACTGGAATGAATGGGAGTAATTGATTGCTGTCATAATTATATGCGCGGAACCGTGTTTGTGTGGCGCGGTCAAGCATGGTTTGCATGCACGTACATGTACCACAATATTTACTGCATTCGGTTTTGTGTATACTTAGGTCATTCACCCGAATTTTATACTACCCATGCGGCGAATTGCCATCGGTGACTAGCGTCGGTGACTTGTCACGTTGTCACTAGAATCTTCTATACAGGCTTATAGAGAGTTTGTTTGTGCATTCGGCAGTTTATTCCGCACCCATCAATTTCACATCGTCACTCTCGTTCTGGAAACGGACTGCCCCTTCTCAACTTCTTGAAATTCTAGAAAAAATCCAATCGCACTTGGGGTGACAGAACATTTGCTATTGCAGCTCCTCGTCGTTTTGGAATAATGCCTATAATCTAAGGACTGCAAAAACTATAACTGCCTTTAATAAGCTTTTAAAAAACTCACTTTTCTGATATTTCTGAAGTTTTTTGCCTTTTCATGTACATGTATCATTAGTTTTCTTTTGGAGTTATTTTCACTTGTACAGCGTGTTCCCCCACAAAAAAAAAAAAACTTTCTGCCATCCTCCATAAGTTTTGAACAAAAACACATGCTACCTTGCTCTTGTTTAGATAAGATGTGACTGTTAGCTAATATTCCTGCAAAGTTCATAAAGGCAGAATTAATACTTTTTAAGAAATGACCCCATAATCAAGTAACCGGCAAGACGCATTTTACCAAACCGAGGCGCAAGTAACTACATGAATTCGGCACGGTACTGTTGGCGCGCAGAACCACCAATCTGAATCTATAAGTCTAACCACCTTTTGCTATTTTAAATGACAGATCTTGCACAAATTTTAACATATGAATTTTTTTTTTTTTTTTTTTTTTTTTTTTTTTTTTTTTAACATACTTAAAAGATAGAATTAGGCATGTATGATCAACAAACACGCATTGTCCAAAATAAATCATACTCACTGGATTTCAGTCTTAATCAATCAATCAACCATTTTATGACAACACACAAAGAGTTACTTAACCCAAAATTGATTACCGAATGAACACATTGATATTGTTTATTGAAGTTATCACCAATAAAGTAATGCTTTATCATTACATTTTTTTATAATTTATGTACACGCAGTTTTTGAATTCAGTAGAAGTTGTTCTGCAAGAATTGTGGCAAATGAAATATTGATTTGATCAAAATGGTATTTGCCACTCTGTTTTCAGTGCCACTCTTATATTACCAGCTCCACATTTCTTTAAATGGGTCCTGTGGGTTATTTTATTGTTTGGTGTCATATCTTAAAAACTATGACTCTTTCATTATAATATTTTTTTTCAGGGACCTTACTACATCCTCTGCACCTAACCACAAAGAACAAGTAGTCATGTGCTTTTGTTCAAAACACCTGTCAGATGGCACCAAGTGTTGCTTTTTTTTTGGACACACCTACCATGTCAAATGTTTTTTTTATTTAGTTTTTCATGAATGGACCTTGTACATTTGTCTGTTTTATGTAGTGTGCCTTGAGCGCCCTTTTTCTAGGGTGGATATGTGCCTTGTTCGAATATTATATATTATTATTATTGTTTACTATTATTATATATCTAATCATCTAATAAGCTTATGTTGGGTTAGGGGAAATTCTCTATTCTTATGCACTAATTAATACGTTAGGGCGGAATTTTGTTTCCCTTAACGTATTCTTGTTTGCGCTTTATTCCGTCCAAGGAAATGAATCATTAATTTATGCAAATTAAAGATAATCCCACAGAACTAACAAAGGATATGGATATTATTAATCTCAATAATACCTAGAGCTCATTATAGCCTAATTAATAATTCCAATTTCCCTAAGGTACACTTCTAAGGTCATTATTCTTATTATTGCTTCTGCCCATAGACCTTTTCTTCACGTTTTTTTTATCTCCATTCTGTTCACTGCTTCGTTCTTCGTAAAAAAATCTTGTCACAATATGTTGAATAATTTGGTTATTTGGTGAATGTATCATGTAATTTGGCGTTATATTGTTGTGTTCTCTCTGAGCGTTTTAAATTAAAAAACCACAAAACAGAATAAAAAAAAAAACAAACAACCAAAGCATTAAACAAAACATGCCCAAGTTGACTACTGTATAAGTAAATAAGTTAGTGGGGTTTATCCCAAGGCTGTCTAATTCAGGACACCCGAATCTACCAGTGATTAAAAGATGCCACCATATTAATAATACTAGAGGCGGGAGCAAGGACTTGGGGTCAAACATCATCGTCATGTCCCACTACATCTCAGCTTTGCATTTGGTAAGTTAGTAGGGACCCTCACATCAATGGTAAGGTAGTTTTTTAGTGGTGTCCAATTGTGGTGTCACTTTTTTTATAGGGTGCCAATTTAGTTTACACTGGGGTCAAACTTTTAAATTAGCCCAATCATGTGAAATGTATGCCAATTGTCCGTCTAGTTATACGGATTCCAAAATGTTAGTTTGTACTATCTATATCCATTGGTTTTAGAGTTTAACGGTAAAGAAGGGCTAAAAGTTCACAAAAGGTCAATTTTGCATGTGGTATCAGGGGTCAAAATCGAGTGCTCCAATTTTGGAAAAATGAAACAAATGTCGTCTAGCTTAATGTTGCAAAATAAGGAATAGTTTATAGCATCTGTAATAACATAGTTATCATGCTATGTGACAAAATAGGTCATGGGCAACAAATCCAATTGTCATTGACCTTCGTGACCTTTTATCTCGGTAAGTACACATTTAACATAATCAAACCTATACTTTAGGAGTCCTCATTCCTCAGGCCAATAATTTGCAAGCATTAAAATTAATCAGAGTAACTTTCAATGTTGACCCCTGTGCAATGGAATTTGACCTTTTTTGCACTTTAGCCATTTTTTACCCAATAACTCCAAATCCAATGGGTCATAGATGTAAATAAACTATACTTTTGGAATGCTTATGAAGACGGACAATATGGCATACATTTCAACATGATTGGAGTAATTTAAAAAGTGTTTGGACCCCTGTTGCACTAATTGGCCCCATTGAAAAAGTGACACCACAATTTGTCCATACTACCTGTCTTTGATGAGAGGGTCCTACCTACTATAAAGGTGTCAAACCTTGATGTAGTCGTGCATGAACGAACTCCCTAATAGGACCCTATGAATTCTGCTCCTGCTCTATAAGTTAATGAACTGTTGTTTGACGCTTATATATAGTCTGATTTTGGCGTGTTAAACAGGCATATAGAAATTAATGCAACGGTTTCATTTGGTTGAACTATTGATTACTAAAGTGAACATATTGTTTTCATGCGATAATAAAAGGTTTATTCACATGATACAGTGGTGTGACGCTAGAGATTAACAAGCATTTATTAATAATGTACAATTCTTTCAGAAGTAAGGCTACTCGACAGCACGATCTGGTCATGATGAAGCATATGTGGCTACCATTCGTGTTACTTATTTTCTTGATTTTGTTGAAGGGAAATGGATTTCACTTATCAAGCGCTCAAACAGACGATCCCGTGTGTTGGCAATGATTATCGTGACTGGGTAACTAGTCATTACTTACATGTTTGCAATCCAAACTTTTTTAACAAAATGTTTGGTTTGCATTCAATTTTCAAGTAAATTGTTGTACCACTGAAAATTAAAACTTTGTCATGGTTATTATATTAATCACATAGGTCTTATACATACGGAATAATACAATACAAACGGCATTTGATATAGAGACTTCTCAAAACAAGGTCAACGCGCTTTTACCAAAATAGAGAGTTAATTACTATAGCCTAAACATGGTTCATCTTTTACATACCTGTCTTACCATGCTTCGGCAAACGCGCCTACTGGAACTGCTGGAAGAGAGTTCATCTTTAATTTCCCGACTCCACATGGGACTTGATATCTAGCCTACGTGATTGACTCCACTTCGTATTGGACATAGTAAACCTATTAAAATGTAGTGTTCCTGGCATTGGCTTCTATCAAGAAACTACGACAAACCGATACCAGCATGCAGAGATTAAGTTACCGACATCAACGTATTTGCAACTAGGAAGCTATGTGCAAAATAAGATGTATCTTAACGGCAAATATGAAGATGTATCGGGTATGGGATGACAACTGAAGGGGTTAATCCCGATGGGATTTCTGGCAATACCTTCACATGGATTGGAAAGGAATACTTAGTCGCTGCATATGGTCCCACATCTGATCAGTTAGTTATCCGACAGAAGGTCTGGTCATCACTTGAAGAGACGACTGATATCCAACTCATTACCAGTGTAGGGCAACGTTTGAACATTACACGAACGCGTACGAATCCTTACCAGGTCACGATGCATACAATTGATCAACTGGAAACGTCAATTTAGTGACAAAAGCATCGCTGGCATGGCGGGGACGAATAGATAGTATCCTGCAGGGATGTAGGGGGACGGGATCTGAACAATTGCCTGCATCGAGAACTCGGACGAGTTGCACCTCGCCCGATATGGGTCGTTATCGTGGATTACGTAGTCCGAATTGTTTCTCCACCAAGGTAAGTGTCAACAATAACCAATGTCGAGTCAGTGAATAGAATGAAGGGCAGATGTACGAAGGGTGCTACATGATGATCACTACGCTGATAACATCTAATCAACCAATATATGTGATGCAATACATGAAAGGATAACCGCATGGTAAGGCGACACTGCTATGGTGTCGTACCCCCAACGGGAAAATGTTTGCTGTGTCAGTCACCTGTCCCGTATATGACGTTACAATATATTCTTGATTACAAAATACTATATCAGCCCATAATCGAAATGTTCCTATGATATAAACTGACAATGATGACACCATTCCAGTAGCAGCTTGGGAGACACTATCCGAAGGAGACATGTGTGCTTCCGTTCTGAGGTCCACACATACTACACATAGTGTGGACACATGATCCAGATGCGACATTCTCCATTAGTGTGTATGGGTTCAAGTATGGACATGCCTTTGCTACCCGCTGGCTTCAAGGTAATGTAAAGTAAGTAAAATTATCGGATATGCAAAATTTATTATAGTAAAATACCTGTAATCTGCAGGATTAGAAATCCATATGAGTATAATTTTTACAGAGGTTATTCACAAAATGCTTCTAAAAAAATTCTACGCTAATTGTGACCAAGCAAAAAAAAAAAGTGATGGCATAAACAGCATAATTTTGATAAAAATACAAAAAGTATACCTTCCCTATTTCAAGACTCTGTCATTTGGGATCTACAACGCGTAAAGATTGAACGTCGTGCTGTTAATGGGATTGCTGTGCAAATGAAAAAAAATGTCAAACATTTAATTAGTATTTTGCTTCTTTAAAGTTAGGTTTAAAAGCGAATATGTTTAGCCTTTGCTGGTACCATTATTGTAAAACAGTGTTTGAAAATGGCTACAGGAGAATTAAACTCGTGAATTCCCCAAACTCGTAGATTAATAGCGTCTATATTGTTTAGGCAAAAATATCCATTTAAAGCGAGTATATTTTTACCATTTTGTTTACTACATGACTGGTTGGTCACACAGCTGTAGAACAACCAAATCTCGGAAACTCCTACTTCCATTCCAACAGCTTGAACCATCAACCACGACATCACTCAGCAACGTATACTCCATCCAACAGCTGAAACCAGTTAACACACGCCGACCCTCAGAAACGCAAGTCACTATTCAACAGATGGACCACCAACAGCTTTGGAATGCAGTAATAACAACCAAACTGTGTCATCCAAGAATTATATTAAATAGCGTGGAGGCTACAGATTGCAGTCATCAAGAGTCTGTACAGGGAAGACCACAACAGCACCACTTACGGGTGTCTTCTACTCTTAACCAGGTGGATGTAGATGGAGGTACGTGTATAAGCAAAAAGGGTTGTATCAGCTTATTTTGGCTAAAGAGGTATATTGCTGTGCTTTTTTTTTAAGCGGTGATCAATGTTTGTTTTTAATTTCCTCTGGTGTTTTTTGAAAAGTATCCCTCTTCTATTTTTGTGAATTCAAACAAATTCACCACAATATAATAAGGGGAAGACGAACTCTCCTTGTGAAAGAGTACTGGTGGGTGGACGGCTTTTGTTTAGGTATCGCTGGTTTCCAAATTTTTGAGACACACTCATGTTAAGAAAAAAGTAATGAGTATGAGTAAAAATAAGTGTAAAATCGCCGCGCCGCCGCGTAGACGAAGCGCTAAATATAATTTTAGAAGCTATTGCGCCGAGACGGTGATACAACTTTTGTTTTTGCCTTATGTTATTGTTTTGTTGATATGTCACACAACACTATAACGATCGGGATGTAAGTTCGGCTTTGGATGGGTACCAATCTTTAACCAATTTAAGGACTATCAGTGATTTGAGAAATCAGAAAATAAAAAAAGAAATCATACAAAAATCAGATTTGCATGCCTGCAATAAATAGGGGTCTGGAACAAGTATAGGCATCTAATATACCCTACAAATTCGATGACCAAAATGCAAGCTACTAGCACGAAATCGGTATTTAGTCATTATTGTCCTCACTGACTCTCATTTAATAGTAATTAAAAGGAACATTTATATATTTGAGAATTCTACAGGACTCATCCTCACTTTTAAGCTTTCTTGCAAATTTCAAATATTTGACTCTTTGTGGATCACTGATGTTCTTTAAGTAAGTCTACTAGGATATTGATTTAGACCAGCTTAGGAATTCATATTGGTTATTCAGAGGTGGCGTACCTAGAGGCTGGAAATATTGGTACGGCGGTCACATACTGACGTATTGCAAAATACGCATTCGAGAAAAACGCTTGAAGATTTGCGATTGTAACTTGCCCATACTGAATTATAAACCAGATTTTGTTTAAAACCTAGGTGTAAAATCGCGAGTAAATAAGTTAACATGTTCAAAATATTTCAAACTACTCAACTTCCAATGTATTTAGATATGCGAATAGATGATGTTAAATAAAATACGTCACTATGAAAACGACAATTATAGCAATTCAACGTGTAAATAACAAATACGGACGCGAATACGTCGGGATGTTGAAGTGCTTGCGCAATACGTCACTATGTGAAAACGACAAAATACCAATTTCTACCGTAATCTGCAAAATACGACGCACAAAACGTCACTATGTGACGCGGGGAATACTTCAAAAAGGCAGAGACGATGATACGGCCTGCGAGTATAGATTTCGGCAAAATACGCGTTATGTGATGCGACAATTTATCGTTTTGTAAATTACGTCATAATAGTTAATTAATATTTTTACTAATTAAGCCACCTTTGAGGTTTAACATTTGGTGAATATGAGAATAGTACAAACCAAACGTACATGTCCAAATTTCTCCAAAAGTCAAAAATGTGCGAATATCGGAATTAACGTCACTATGTGACGCGGCCGACGATTGAATTCATTCATTAAAGCTAACCCGCCCACCCAACGAATTGGGGCTCAAAAAATTTGTTGGTTACTTTTTGTGTGTGTGTGTTTTTTTTCGATTTCAGAAGAATCGCAGTACCCACGCTAAATAGCCAAACAACGTAGAAAGTATATTATCACAGGTTCTCCGTTTAAATGCCATACTCATACTATTGTTGTGAGCAACCAAAATCGCAAAATATCCATATCCATCCCATATCTCAGTATTTTTACTTGGACTGGGTTATTTGGGAATGAATGTTTGAACTTAGTTTTATACCAAGTAGAATAAATGGCTAAGGATAGACAAGGGTTTTTAACAATTGCCGAGGTTGGCATGTGTGATCTTAATAGTTTCTTAGTGACACTTTTTGGAAGAGCAATAAATAGTGCTAGGCTATTTTATAATAGGGGCATAAGAATATAAAACCCTGTATTTTTTTAGGTGCCAATAGTGTTAGAGTTAACGGCTGCTTTGAACATTACATGTATTGTTTTCATCGGAAATTATTTTACTATAAAATAACGATTATAACCATAAGAGTAATAATTAAAAAAAAATACTACAGCACTGAGAAGGGAAATGCACTAAGTTCTCCGTGATTCGATTTTATCATCCACCGAACACTCATATGGGCAGTCCAGCCTCGGTCTCGTGGCGTGCCAGATTCGGCCATGAAACTGGGGCGGGAGGGTTTGAATCGAACCTGTAACCCTTCAATTGCTTTTTCGATTTTATTCCTGCCCTTTGTCTTGGAACCTAGGCTAAAATGGGAAAGGTAGTTTAATATGATTCAGCTGGCTATCTAAAATATAATTCAGAAAAATACAATTTGCTAGGAATCTCTTAAACTACCTTTAAATGTCGATATTGCAACCTCGAAATAAATTAATCGAATTTTAATTGTTTTTTGTAGACGGACAAGTCTCATCCAATATAGAAACTCACCAATTTAATAACTAATATAGAGATAACAGACTTTAAACAACAAACCGATTTGAGCGCTTCGATGTGGACCTATCACGGGTGTTACAAAGGCACATTTAAGACCTCGTTCTCGTCATTTATTCATATAGAAATATATAGAAGTAACTCTTTTCTAGTGAGTTGCCTCTTCGGTTTTGGGATAAGGAAAAAAATGTCTGATAACATATTAAAAATTGTAGGATTTTTCAAGATTTCGGCTATACTTGTTATAGTCGATTTGCGTTGATACGTTCGTCCCATTGGAGTTTTGGACCTATTCAATTAAGTCGAAGAGGGAAAATGAAAATTCAAATGCACGTGCCACACCGGATTATTTTGGAGGATACTCCGGTCATATAACTCTCTCACCTGCCACTAAATACAATTTCATTCATGTATGGAAACGCACAATAGTGTATTTCAGGCCTTAACATTCCTCACAATAACATGATTAACAAAAGTTCCTGCGCCTCATTGAATTTTTCACCTCCGCAAGAATGGTACGGGGTCACATATCAGATGAATCGAGTATAAACCGATGACGATGCCTAATTTGGAATTTGCCTGCCCCCGTATAGAAGACGGGCCCGCTTCTCATACCCGCCAAATGTCTGAATCAGAAATGTGGGAGTATTTGGACCACGGTTTCAAAGGTGTTTTCTCGAAAGCGTATTTATGCAATACGTCACTATGTGAGGCGGCCGACGGAATGTTATCATTCAGCCTCATTCGATCAAATTTTTGATGGATTTAGAGGGGAAAAATCAAGTTTAGAATTAATTGCACTCTTATTACAAAAAAATGGTTCAAGTAAATTTTATCTAGTGAATTTTAACTAAAAAAACAATTGTCTCAACTAAATACATTAATCGAAAAAAATTAATGTATCAGCTAAATTCTAACGAATAAATTTCATCGGAAATATTTAATCGGGAGCGAACTTTATTAACTACCTTCATCGAAAAACATTTTATTTTAACTAAAATTTATCAAGTAAGTAAATTCACATTAAAAAACGGTCTGAAATTTCCATAACAAAAAAATGATCGACTAAATTGTGATCGAACTGAATTTATCAGAAAAACATTTATCAACTAAATTTTATTGAGAATATTGATCGAAAAAAATGGTCAAACTAAATGAAATAAAGAAAATATCAAAATGTTCTAAGTTAATTTATTCAGATCATGAATTTAGGATGCAAGTAATATAACGGAAATTTCATCGAAAAAGTCGCACTTTTCAACAGTTGTCAAAGTCATCGCAACTTTTTGACTTGCGCATGTGCCGTGTTTACTCACAGACACCTGCAAACGTGCACGAGTGTCCCTATATAGAAACACATCCGCACGCAAGTCTGTTATCATAAAAACTTGAAAAAGAGAGAGAGGAGAGAGACCTCTGAGAGAGAGAGGAGAGAGCTTGCGGACACCGGGCATCTCTGGGTTAAAGATTTAAACTTCCATGAAAAAAACACACTTCACACAACTAAAATAAATAAAATAATAAAACCACACACCACACAAAATGAAGGGATTAATTTATGATTGTAATTGAGTGAAACTGCTTTAAATTTTTCAATTCGCAACTTGCTTATGAGAACCTGCAGAATTACAAAGAAAAATATTGTTGAACTTACAAATAGTTAGGTGGTTTTATTCGAAAAACATTTAATCTCAAAAAACTCGTAAATTATGACAACTAATCAGGCCACTGTCAATTTCTATGCAAAAGGTTCTTGATGACTACATCGTCTACTCTAATGTGGTACTGAATGATGTAATCCCCGTTTCACCTGGCAAAGGTCACACGAGAGATCGCATGTTGAAAATACCAGTATAGAATGCTACATGAAACCGAAATGGTTCCAGTTACATCAATTTTAATCATGAAACTTCCAAGGATAATATTCCATGAGAAAGGTTTTGGTAAATTCCGCTTCCAACTACAGCTTACCCAGACGATCAATACAATACTCCATATCCACCAGACCATAACCTCCATCGAATGTGCCCTTCAAGACAGACTGTACTTTGCAAGGCCAAGGTATCGGCTCAAGATTGGCTGCAGCTTTTTATTAACACATGTGTCGCCACAACGACTGTAAATCCCACCCCCTAACTCGACCCCAAGGTTTACTCTTATAGAAGATGGGTACGATGTTGACAAACGATTAATTTCTGGAAATTAGAAACGTTTAACGACACCATATCTGTAAGGAGAGTTTAGAATATAACGAAGCCATTGCACAAAGTAGCAGTTTAAATGGCATTTTTGTTTGTACCCCCCACAGGAGAATGAAGAAAAATAATTCAATTGGGATATTGTCTTAACGGGGACGTGGGAAATTCCGCAGTATTACATTCTCTTGAATTGTTTGAAAATGTTAAAAAGACTCGAAGTAAAACTGCCAATTCTAAAATTCACAATTTACACTTCTTCTAAAACCGGTGAGTGCTTTAGGATCAAAAAAGATGAGGGTCAAAAATGCCACAACGGTGTGCATTTCAAGAACTGTGGAATTCACGGATAGGAGACAACTATTTGATACATGGTTGTGCACGAACCCACAAAACAAATTATTTTTCGTCGTGGATACAGATATCAGTCTCGTCTTATTTAATCAAGGTGTAGGTTATTGCACCGATAAATTAAAACACAACAAAAAATATAAGCTTACATGTGATTGAGGACGGTGTGTTTCAAACAAAATCCGTAATAATTTCCGGATCGAATGATATGCGTGTACAAAATGTGTATTGTGGCTTTTCAGTTTGTCAGGACTATGATTATTTCTAGGCAACTTCATATACATTCAGGGGTGCCAAAGACAGTAGTTGGAAGTATAACAACAGACGATCCCTGTTCAGGCGCTTCGGATGGGAAGCTCTTGGAGCAATTGATGCCGATAGCCAGGTAAGTACTCAACTCAATCAATTTCGGTTTTTTCAATAGCAGACATGCTACCCAACAACAGGAAATATGCCTCAACGTAGAAGTGTTGGCGATTTAAACAATTAAAGTGAATGGTTACAACAAATATTTATTTGTTTTTTGGAAACATCAACGATTGATGGACTGGCATTTTTTCAAAAAAATTTTTTTTAAATTTAATCTTATGGGTGAAATATACAAAAAGTAAAATGACATTTATCTCTTTAAAAAAGAAGTGCGCAGCCTGTTAGAAACAAACTCGACTCAGTTAGTGTTACTCAATTCACGAAGCCGTACGGTTGTAAATCATAAAAGGAATAATTAATGTCATATCGGTTAGTAGCTGAAGCACAGGGTAGGTATTATATTTTGCAGAAAGATTTTTTTTTTTAACGATTTAAAAAAAATTACATATACATTTTAGCTCTTGTGAACATTCATTGTCCACAGATTTACGTTCACTGTTTCCTAATATTGTGTAACGCATCCGACCCCACATCACGATGAGGCGCGCTTTTTTGTCAACATCTGTCAATAAGCGCGATGTGAGCATGCGTGGAGCTGGATCTGGAACCAAACCTTATCTGATGACAATAGGGCCCAATAAGGCTCCTTGGAGCAGTCAGAACCAGATGGAAAGGAAGACAGCACGGGTATTGATGCCATCTCCTGTTCATCCCTTTCAAATTCCACGGTTGTTGTTTTGTTACAGTCACAATCAGTCATTAGTTTAAAATGTTCTTTGGGGACTTCAATTGCTAATTTCAGAAATTAAACCCCTTGAAATTGCCATGACCATATCATGCGTAATAAAATTCGGGATTTGCTCCAAAATCGGCCTATTTTTAGAAATGTGTGTTTCTCAGCTTTCATCATTTAATCATGGAAATTCAGCACAACAACTTTTTCAATACATAAGGTAAACAATCACCTTACAAAATTGAGGGCGTTGATTTGTTTACAACAATCGTGAAGCATGACTGGGGATAAGGGTGGCTTTACCCTCGTCCAACCACTGCAAAACAAAAACGCAACATACTATCTAGGCTTTTATGTAATTGTTGTAAAAGTTCATCCTTTGCGGGTCATTTGAGCGAGAAAAAAAATCGAGGTACCACCTCAGGGAAGTCATGGCGTCCCCGTCCCAGTGTGTGTGTCCACTTGGGTGTTTTTAGGGGGGTGGGGGGTGGTCTATCATCACTTCGTCTAATTCCCTTTCGTCTAATACCCAACTGGTCTCACCCGTTTCGTCTAAATCAGATGGTCATACTTGCCACTTATGGCTAATACCACTTAGTCGATTGTCACTTGATCTAATAACAAGATGGTCTAATTGCCATTTTGTCCTAAACCATTTCGTGCTAATATCCCAATGTCCTCTTTCCAACGTTCGTCTAATTCATTTGTCCTCCCCCATTGTAGTCTAATAAGTCTAATAACCAGTTTTTATAAATAACCATTTCGTCTAACCCATGTTTGTCTACCCATTTCTTCTATGATCAGTGGTCTAATTACCATTTAGTCTAACCCATTTTGGCTAACCCTTTCGTCTAATGATCAGCTGGTCTAATTAACCATTTAGTCCTAAAAACCCATTTTTGTTTATAACCATTTCGTCTAATGACCGGTTGGTCTAATAACCATTAGTCGAAACCCATTTTGTCTACAACCCATTCGTCTAATTATCAGTTGATCTAATAACACTTTTACTCTAACGCCAAAAGAAGGAAATATTGCGTCAAGTGAAGTAAGATAATCATCAATCTATACTGCACTACTGACTGTTACCCAAACTCGAAGATGTCAGGGACTTCACGTACCATAGGGTCCTATGCTAACCCACCAGCACGAACGACCTCTTTCACGCAAGGACCAAGCTGTGAAATTGATGCAATAAACTACACCCACTAACACCATTTATAGCAATCTGTATACGCCATTCAGCCAAGCTATCGTTTTTTTTTTTTTAAATGTATTAAAATTTAATCATGCTAGAGTACAAAATTACACCCTGGCCTGAGCCGACATGTCCAAAAGCAGTGTACCCATCTCCATGATTTAGTCTAAATCCGAAGATGGGTGGACTAAGTCCTTATAGAAATTTAGGATGGCCCCTGACAGAGCAAGCGGGGGATATCGTTCCTTTAAGAAGATAGGGTCCTGTCCCACCTGGACGCAACTTATAGTTTCAGTGGATAGAATGGGGTCTCGTGCACCCCCTGAAAAAATTTCTAATCGTTCTCTATATCATAAAAACACGTAGAAAACGATAAGCGATGTGAAAAAATTCAAAAGGCCTGTCCCACTAACATTTTTTTATGTAACTTTTGCACATTTAGATCGCCATACAGAAAAACCACATCTCCCCAACAAGAAAATCAAATGTGCTGTTTCTTCTGAGCCTTAGGGGGTGTGAACTCTTGTCCGATCCACACTTTGTATTATATCTTGCTTTCGGACCCAAATGCGCAAGCCAACATGCGCCCGCCCAAACGATCTGTAAAACCATACAAACGATTTATACCCCTTTCAAGTATAATTGTATAATGTCAAAAATAATAATAAAAGTATAAATGTACAGTAGAGATGTAATGTATTTGCATCCCCACAAGAACTCATATCTATCTGTTTGTATGATATGCGTTCTTAAAATTCACTGCAACGACAATTCCTCCCCATCAGAACGTTCTAACCCCCCAAGAACATTGCCTTAATACTGGATAATGTCGTCTCACAATAATACTAAAAGGTCTTCATTAAAGTAAATGAGAATTATTGTTTGACCATTATAACCCAGCTGTGCATTGTTTGTTAAAGATTTTAAGATGGCGGTCTATGGCGCCACATATCAAACACTTTCCAACCTTAACAATTACCATATTTTTGGTCGATTATCTAGACAAACACACCCAGAAATACATGATAAAAGTGCACATTAAAAATATGTCTAATATCATGAGTAACTCATAACTGCTATTTTTTGTTTCAGTACGTATTTCTTAAATCAAGATGTCGGCTAATAAATGCCCGCTTCAGATTTCTAGACCTCGGTGATATAGCCGCCATCTGTAATTTCCAACCCTAAGTCACCCCAACAATACAGCTGAGTTTTCATTGCTTTCAACCGCACAATTCTCAAACTTGGAATCACATTTCATCCTATAATTTTGATACAATAGAGTGAACACATATTAATGCGGCAATTTGGCACCATATTGAAGATTAATATACTTTAACATGCCACAAAACGGCAGATATGAGTTTTTACATAGTCGCAGACATATAGTCCTATTTCTTTTCTCATTTAAATTAACTATACGACTAAAATTAATACAGGCATTTAGCACTTTTATCTTTGCAATCTTTGAGGGGGCCTGTTGGCTCCCTCTTGGATCGAAGCAAACAACAATACGCTAACATGGCAAAGCGTTTCATAATGGCTCATAGAAGAACCATTTCTGTTTCTGTGTTGTTGCGATACGGTGAAAACTATATTTTTACCTGTAAATGGCGATCCACTATTTGCCTCAAGTTACCCTAAAAATGGCCGGGGACACAATTTTTGAATTATTTTAACATAGCTATCGTTTTTCTACGCCATTTTTTCTGATATAGAGACCCGATAGAAATTGATTTCAGGGGGGTGCACGAGACCCCCTACACCCACTAACATTTGAAAGCAGTTTGGATGCAACGTTGAATGGCCATTTCAACATCGTTCGCATTTTTTAGCGGGGAGTATATATACAAAAAAAACTACAACGCCTTTATTTCTTAGAATTTGCTGCTTTACAATATCTTATATGGTTTGGAATCCTCTTCCTGTTTTATTTGAGTGTTACATAACCTAAGTACGTGCATCAAATTTTAAAGGGTAAGAAAAAAACAATACTTTTTTCCATATTTTAGCTGTTTTGACACCCTACTCACACGTAGTACAATCGGCCGGTTGAAAAAAAAGGTCCCCCATTTTAACGCGTTTTCTTGTCCACCCCACCAGATCCACGCGGGAATTTGTTAAAAGAACCCGCCGGTTTCTGTAATTTATATGGTAAAATATGGTGCCCCTTTGTTTATACATGCTTTAGACAAAATGAGGAGTAAACGAAATGGGCATTCGACGACTGGCGTGAGTCGAAATGGTTTTTAGACAATCTGGTAATTAACCAAGTGGTCAGTAGACGAAATGGCCTTAGACGAAATGGTTTTAGACAATCTGTGATTAGACCACCATGGCAGTAGACGCAATGGCATCTAGACGAAATGGTTTTGGACACTCCTGGTGATTAGCCCAAATGGGCATGTCAGAAGCCAAATGCCATTAGACGAACTAGGTTGATCAATTTGATGATTAATACCAAATGGGTATAGACGAACAATGGTTGTAGACAACGTATTGATATACCAACGGCATTATACCGCCTGGTTAATTAGCCGATGTGGTGCTTAGACGAAATGGTATTTAGTCTAAAGTTGGTTATAACAAGTGAAAATTAGAGTATGTGAGGTATTAGACTATGTTATTTTAGACCAAATGGAAATTAGCCTATCTGGATATTAGACGAAGTGATATTAGACGAAGTGGCAATTCCCCTATGGCCACCTTCTATACTTTACTTTGTAAAAGCCAAAAAATGGTACTTTAAGAATTGTTTGCATGAATTTTAATTTTATATTTTTGTCCTTGATTATTTAATATAAACATTGTATGCTTTCTTTGGCACCCATCATTGCCACTAAAACCAATTAATTTTGGCTTGCCATAAATTGGTAAAAAATTGTCTGAAAAAACCCTCGATTTTGGGTGCGAATTGCTTACAAATTTGTCGTAAAATAGGGGCCCCCTCTCAGATTATATTACGTCACTTTGACGTCATATTGTTAAAACTTGATATTTTTGAAAAAAATCATAAATTGCAAAGGATATAATGTAGCTACACACTGATCCAAACAAGATGATGTTGTCCCTTAATTAGCAAAAAAAGTAGGGGGTCACCACCCCCCCCCCCCCCCGTCGTGAACGTAGACAAAACCCTTGGTTGGACGCGGGTTAAACAAGTTCCCCCCTCAACGATTGAGAAGCAGATTCAGAATTCTGTGGTGATCACAAACCTCTTTTGTTTTGCTCCTGTTCCTTGAAAAACAGCAAAACACAAAACAAATGATTGTTTGACATTCCAATTGGAATATGAGTATTTTTGTATTTTTCAGTCCCCCAACTGCAATTTGTTAATTTTTATCGTACGGATCCCACAATCTTAAAACTACTTTTCTAATTAATATATTTGGCTATTCCTCTGAGGTTGTTTGTGTTCATTAGCGGAGGCAATTAGTACATGCAAACATCTCACTATATTGGAAAAAATAGGGCACTCACTCCCATGCCTTCCGACCAAATAATTAATCATAATGCGCCTTTAATTGCGTAACAACGCATATTCATTATGCTCTATCATGTTGACTAATAAACGGCGGTACATCCCTTTGTATTGTTGTTGTTGATTAGTTTCAAAAGGTTCAAAACAAATCTCATGCATACATTTTCGTAAGATCCCGTGTTTAGATGTTTGTAGTTTTGTCAAGTACTTTATAGTTGATTTCATATCGAATGGTCAGAAATGTCAGCTCCATACATTGAAGGAACGTTTATGAACCTCCCTCTGGTAATATAATGACGTATTACTCATTTCAGATGATCAAAACGTCAAGCAACGGCATTCAGACATTCCTGGTCGCTGCTTTAGCGTTTACTCTCATCTGCCTGATAGCTGCCGTGGGAGTAATTATCATCAATAAGAACAACACATTGGGCAACACTGATCTGGTTACCTACCCGTGTTCTACTGCAGTCAAGATGAGGAATTGATAATATCTTCAGCAGTAAGCAATAAGAATGTATTCATAGGAAGTGTGTCTCCGCTACGTGCCTTTCTCGTCTTCCAATTAGCC